>VICI01003465.1:0-13226 GCA_019593645.1 Akabosia matsudoensis | reverse complement strand
CCCATTGCAAAGGAAATGTATACCTTTTAGCGAGTCGACTCACATTTCTTTACGCTGAAGTCTTCTCACTCAATTTTTATATTTATTTTCGTAATATAAAGTGAATTCAGAATATACGTAGTTCCAACTCAAGTTGATTCCTTTGTAGTTTAAAATGAATTGCTTCTGAAAAAAACTAATCACGAAATTGCGCAACTAATGAATGAAAGTGTTGTACATGTATGCATTTTTGTGTTTCATTCCTGAATAATCCAACTCGATGTTCTTTTGTTTGCTGTAAGCTGCACTCCATTTTAATCTAGAGTAAATCGGATTTACTTAAATTGTGGTGAACCCTTAAGTGGATAGTATTGTTAAGCTGACAGTTGTGCTTGACCACACAGCTTTAGGGGTGTGAAATTTGGTTGGGCTACATGCCTCATGTGCTCAATTGTGAGTCACCTTACAAGTCTTTAGTATGATGGCGAGGATCTTAAAAATTTACTAATTTCTTGCTTTGGTCATCGTGATTCTCAGAAAACCAGAGTATTTGTGTACCTGTAATTTTTCTTTAGTTCCTGTCATTTTCGTCAATGAACTTGCTCGTGGTTGTGGTTTTGTTCAAACCGTAGTGGGAAGAAGTCCAATATTGGTGCATCATTTTCTTCGAAAACAGAACACACAAACTTTTTGAGGAAGTGTCCAAGCTATTGTTCCTTAAAATAGTGCGAAGTAAAGGGTTTGAATTAGATCAAAGGAAACAATAAAGCATCCGATGTTGACCACAATGCCAAGACATCACATTGTTGTTTTTGTCGGTAACCACAATCTGATTAACACTTCGACTTTGGCCACCCATGGTATGGCACGCATGTCAAAGTCTGAAGTTCGGTTCAATAAAATGCTCATCAGTTGCAATAATGTGTGCTTGTTCACAGATTCTACAAAATTGGCGAGTTTCCTGTTTTGAACCGATTATGCACATACCATGAAACCCTGTATTTTCATATGCATGTAATTTGTAAGGACAGGAGACGCTCCACCTGAGAATTGAGGTGCAGCTTTCTCTACAATTCTAATGCAGACTGGTTCCAGCAGCTTTACGAAACTGCTACCAAGAGGCTTTTCAATTCGACTCTTATCTTTTAACTGCAAATTATATCGTTACATGGACTCCAGTTTTGTCTCGTTCAGTCAACACGTTATTGGAATAAAATGCAAGTCTTAAAACGATGAATATTTGAAAGACCTATTTTCATTTAAACTCAAAATCCATCTACACATTCGAAAGCGTAGTATGTTGCCAGTGCGGTGTCACATGCGTTTCTCAACTCAAGGAAACTTGTTCGAAACTATTAAAAAAGCAATTGGAAATATGAATACAAATGAGAGATGAAGAGTTTTCTGAAATTTAAATCTCGTCTTCATCAATGTAATAATAATTTAGATACACGCATCTTCTTGCAAAGCAACTATGTATTTTGTAGTTTAGGAAGCCAGATTTTTCCATGAATAGAGCGAGTAGAAAAAGTTTCTTTTCGCTTCCGCCATTCCAGCATTTTAATTTTTGTTGCTATTTACTGGAATGACACAAGAAAGAAAATTAAAAGGGAGGACAAAAGTTTATTTTTCAGTTCCAGGGGGGCTACTTAAAGCTCAGCAGTCGTTGGATAGGGCTGAATAGCAATGCATTTATTATTTCAAAGTCTCATTCCAAAGAAAATAAAAAAAAGGAATCTGACGACTTTTCATAATTTCCATAATTCCTATTGTGCCATTAAAAAGAATGTGATTTTTAGTTACAATGAACAGAATGTAAGCTTATATCAAGATTGCTGCTTTTTTCGCAGCGTGCGTAGCCTGCCAAGAATTGTAAACTTAGAAGGATTCAAGTTTATTGTATAAGAAAAGGAATCTCAAGTTAATAGCGTGCATTTTTATTCAAAAGCTTGTTGGTCCCACCTCGCCTCGCTGGTGGTGGAATATAATTGTTAAATGTTCGCAAATAAATTATTATTTGATCCACCTGTCTCTTAGCCATTAGTATAATTCGTGTTTTCTGGAAAATTCTATTGCGTCTTAATTTTCATCAAAGCCCAGCCTCGTCAGTCTAAACGAGATGACAGGATGCATATTATTTGATTTCTGTGAACATAATAATTTTCTCTTTTTTTTCGTTATAAAACTAAATTGATTCAAACTTTTTCCGTACAAAAACTTCTGATAAAACTTCTCAGAAAATGTAAAGGAATACATACTTTTTTCGCAAGGTAATTTTCATCCAAAGAAATGTACACAGAACAACTCTTTAAAAAAAATTCTGTCAGGTCTTTTAACATCTTGACGAAAAAATTGATCGTTTTTTAGCTCACCATTTAAGACCACTTCATATTTAATAATTTGTCTTAGAATTTTTGAGGGAGACAAGTTTATGTGAAATATTCTTTGTACATCCAGAATGTATAAAATCTTTTTTCAGATGAAAGAGAAAACTCCTCAAGTAAAAAAATGATTACGTGTGGATTGGGGTAATAGTCTAGCTATATTTCAAATTATTTTCGTAAATCAAACCCATCTTTTCATAAAAATGTTGCTTTTCGTCATGCGAAATCTCGCTCGTGTTAACTTATTTACTCAAGTATATTTGTTTAAAAAGGAATAACACGAAAGAAGAAAAGAGCCACCAGCATTTTTACAGCCTCAAACACATATTTCAGCTATTCAGCAAAAAATATTTCACAGTCTACACACACTCATAATACACCATTTTCTTTAAAAACTAGTCTTCTGTGTGTATCACGTCATGAAACAGCAAAACTGAAAATCACTCAGGTGAAGGTTCTATAATGACGCTCTACCTTTCTACAGAAAAAAGCTACATTACTTTCCCTCTTTGCAGTAAAAGATGAAGTTATGTTCAAAGCGTACACTCAACCAGTCCATTTAACAGCGTCAGTGGTAAATTATTCTTTTCATTTTCATTTCATCAGTTCATTTATTCATGTGGCTGGTGAGTTGCTTCTTCTCGGGTGCTATATCAATAACCACTACTACCACTTTACTCTCTTTCTCTCTCTCTCTCTCTCTATACCCAACTCCCTTTTTTATCATTATAGTCAAATAAGCGTCATTCATAATGAATCACTATATTATATCATATTCTTTTTTTTTCTCCGGGATGCGAAGAGGTTAAGGGTTGTTCAAATAGCACACACTGCAAAACGCTACTCTCTTAGTCAAAGCAGTATTTCATCAAAGGCCATTAATTCCACTTTAATACATCTTTCCAGACGCTGAAATAATGTAGATAGTCATTTTCATACAGCCCAAAAACTTGATACTTACTCAGCCGTCTTGTTTTTACGTTGGCTAAAGTATGCAATCGCTGTTTTTAGTAATCCCCGTGCATGATAATATTAAAAGAAAATTTGGCTCTTTGGCTGGGAGTACTTTACTCATAATTTTGGGTTTTGCTTCCTCCTTTCGTTCCTTTCATGTCCTGCTCCATTCCATGCCACAATGGCACATGAACAGTGTGCCAAGACGAAAGGCGAAGCTTGTTCGTCATTGCAAAAAAAATCTCATCGCCTACGCCTGTAGTTAAGATGAATAACACCATGGCACAATCAACGGACCTAGCGCTGGCACAAGACGAAAAAATGCAAGACGTCCAGACGGGATATTAAGACAGCGATGATTTGAGACTTTGTAAACGCCTCTCTTTTTGAAACTTTAAACGCGAGTAAATCTAAAAATCTAAAAACGAAAAACTTGTAATACATTATTCGCTCATCCGTTTTTCATTGTTCTTGCTTTACGGTAGTGCAAATAGCGTAATAAAAGGAATGATGCATATTCTTCCAAGGAATGTACATTAAATTCCCTCCGAGACAAAAAGTATAGATCGAGATGATATAGTACGTTGAGAGCACTTTTTCGGGAAATATTTTTAGCTGAGTACCTCCTTGAAAGAAATGTTTTTTTTACTCGCAACAGTTGCAAAGCTATATACGATGCGGTTGTGTGGTATTAACTGAGACTTTACCATGCGACATCAAAATTTTCACGAGGAAGCAGGGAGTCTTATTGCAAATAAGCAATGTTGAGTAATGGGCCATGTCATGAATTATTTTATATGTGGGGCTGCTATACTCTTAACTTGTCTCGTCATTATATGGCGCTCTCATAAAGCCCCTTGGTCGACGACTCCCATCCCAAGAGCACAGTGATTCCCAAGTTAGACGCTAAAAATCACGGTGCGTCAGTATTGATTTCCACATTTTGCGAACGATTAGGCGTAGAAGAATACTTAAAACTAATGTAGAAGCATCAAGCATGCTTATCTTTACAAGAACCACGTAAGACTGTGTAGACAGAGCTTTAGGCATTTCCATCGGAAAACACTTCGTGATTTCTCCAGCATGACGAGTGAAACAGACGCAATCCATACCAAACAACTGCAGTAATTTGGAAGCATTGGTCGTTAAAATATACTGTGAAAATTCTAATAAGGTTACAGATAACCTGCAAAAAAAAACTTCATGGTTATATAGCCTTGAGGCAGGTATACTTTAAAGAGTTGTTGAAATTTTATATTCTATCTCCAACTACAGGGCTCAGGTTATATGGTAAAACCAATAAAACAGGAATGAAAACCGCCTATAAACTTATATCTAGAGTGAACACCGTGTGAATACTGGTAGTACACAAATTAAAAGAACAAAGTAGTTGGATACCTAATAAAAAAATCACTGACTGGATGAGTCAGTTCATTTATCAAATTAATGTTCCACCTGGTCCAATATTCAGCAAAAAAAGCATGGAGGGATCCATCCTCACTACATTTTTAAAGACTTCCTGAGGAGCGGGATAAACTGTGTTGATGATGATGACGATAATCATAAGATAGCCCAGGGATTTATTGCTGTTGCGAAATTGAAAGTAGGTAGGTATGATATGTTTCTCTGTGTCGTAAAGATGAAAGTGATGTTATTATTTATTTATTCCTTCACAAATGAAAATCCATATAAGCATATACCTGCTACAGACGTATAGCTCCAGTTTAGTATATGTATTGCAAAATACATTTATTGTTTTCTTTTCAGTGATTGAACTTGCCTAAAATCCTCCGCTACTAAAATTGTAATATGCAAAATTCCATGTAACTTAATGTTGTACCCCCACCGATGTCCTAGTTGCAATCTATACAGAGATCAAGATAAGAAATATTTAACGTTACAAATTATCAGTAGCGCGATTTGGGCATAACGCTACCATTCGTCCGCTACGGTCTGTTTTAATAGTTGTTTCCTTTCGTGCACAAAAATACTTTCATAAAGAAAAGTTTAAAACAACTCTTGCTACCATCCGAACTCGGCAGGAGGCACTTCCATTAAGATAGCTCTACTACTTGAGATAATACCTGTGAAATTGAAATAGTTTTTTAGATACTCCTATTACGAAAGACAACACCTGAGATAATCAAGACTGCTGGTCAGCGCTAAATTGGTCAAGCGCACATGGAATTTCGGCAGCATTGATTTGTCTTATACGATTTTGCATGACAAGTCTTTATAAGATATAATTTGCAAATCTACTGATGTTATACACTATGAAACCAAAGCGCTCGAAAAATTCCAACATTTTCAAACACCAAGCGAATAGTCGTCCACTCTCTCAGATAACACAGTTATTCCCAGTTCATTCCCTCTAAAATATATTTCTTTTCTTATAGAATTTTGCATAATTTGTTTATGTAAATCCGAGCGATATGCAAAACTTCATTTTTTAAGTGGTAGCATTAATAACAAAAAACAACTATTCCCTCCCGAGGTTTCATGCCACGGCAAAGATAAAAGAATCCGGCATCCGCCAAATGGATTCTCAGTTTCAATAGCATTTTTAAAGTCTCTTTCTCGTTTCTCACACCGCTTGTTGCTCAGTTTATTCAGCTGAACACACATCATGTTGAATTTATATCTTTCGGGTTTTACAAGCGAGTAAATAGATCAAGCAAACAAAGCAAGTCGTGGTCATTATTTTTTTCCAACTGAAAAGGCCATTAGTGCATTAACACCCATTTACAAATTTAATAAATGCAATCTCACCCCGAATCTCTCCAAGAATGAAGCGACCAGCTACAGTAATCATAAAAAAAACAGCAGATAACTTGTCAAAAGCTAACCACCAACGTAGGGTCATCTATAATATCGTTATAATACTGTCTGACGGCAGTCGCTTTAACAAAACATTTCAAGAGGATGATAACGATAACTATAATGATAACCCGCACTGGAGACCACAACTTGACTTTAGATCAGTATTTAAATGAAACTGTTAATGCACCAAAGCCTCTATTCACGTAAAAGAGTTAAGGCTTTTACTGATTCCTAAAGTTTTAATTCTTCGTATGATACAAATAATGACCAGTTTTAGCCAATAAATTATTAATGTGTACGGGTAAAGCTTTAAAAAAAATGTTTACACGCCAATGACCGACCAAACCTTTTGTCCACGACTTTTGAGAGTACAGCCAGCCATGGGAGGATTGCATGTTGCATCTCTTACAAGAAAAAAATAAGAATTTATAATGGACTTAAAACCATTTTTATGAAACAAACAATGTAGCATGTTTTGAAAGGTTGCTTACAGAGTATACTTTTATTCACCCATTATCCATTTGACTTGGAGGATAATTGGTCGTGAGTGTTCCCCATTTGCAGCCAAGCAAGGTGGTCTTCATACCTGCCTGCCGGTGTGTCTCATGGTGACTCTTGTGCAGGATTTTTTTTCTGTTTCTCTTTCTTCGACGCAAAAAAGCAATCCAGTCTAATGCTGTCTTATCGGTTCGGTAGAAACTATTTTAGGTGTGTGTGACCACATTTAACTACACAAATGACCGGATGAAACAAACAAAGCATTAGAAATTTTATAGAAAAAAAACAAAGAAAATACACTATGAGCTTGTTAATATGGAGTTTGACTTGACACACGAATAAACTTGTGTGTAAAATGTAGTCAGAAAGCTGTCTGTCCATCTGTCAAACGGACAAGCCTAAGATTTTAGACTCATGGGCAGTTGTTTAGAAAACAAAAAT
Source organism: Akabosia matsudoensis (assembly GCA_019593645.1). Taxonomy (NCBI): domain Eukaryota; kingdom Metazoa; phylum Arthropoda; class Collembola; order Entomobryomorpha; family Paronellidae; genus Akabosia; species Akabosia matsudoensis. The sequence goes on along the minus strand of VICI01003465.1, from coordinate 6,150 downwards.
ATTTAGCAAAAAAAAAAGAAAGAGAAACACATCATATTAGCATTTCTTTCTGACTTGTTCTGTCTGCAGACATTTTTACCGTATAAGATTACATAGATGTTTCCATCAGCGGAGAATCTCTAAGATGGAATAGAACAAAATATTGTAATTTTAATGCATACTCGGTAAAGAATTTGATAGATTCTTGAAAAATCATACCAAAACAAATTTTGGAGTAGCGTCTCCCACATGAAATAGAGCAATTTAAACTATCGTTTTGCTATGCACGATCTTGTTACAGAGAGGACTTCCATGCGCCAAGCCTCACTCACAGACAGTTATTACATGCTCATTAATTTCAACATAAAAACAGACATAAATTTACAAGTTTATTTGGTTCTAATACATGAAAGAAAACTCAATCATGGGCTCGTCTATTTTCTATGCATATTAGCCATCTTTCTCTCAAAATATTTACGAAGATACTTTAAACGTAATTATGATAATGACATCTCGGCCTTCTATCAAACATGGCGTATTCTTCCTTTTTTTCACAGCAAGACCTCACTTATCGAGTCTCCATTTTTCATCTGATCGCATTAGATTGTAATTTTTTTAATGTGCTTTCCAAATCGTAACGATCAAAACCATATTCGTTGAATTGAGCTGTTGAAACAAAGCTCCAAAACTGGGTGTATATTTTGCATACAAATTTATTTCATCAAATTAAGAAGAAAACCGTTTCCTTATACAAACAAGTCAACAGTGTCCATCAAAATGTTAAAGGGATACATCCCAAATATTTGTTTTTTGGAAGTAACAAGCGTTACCTATCATCACTGTCGTACATCGTATCATTCTTTCCGTGTGCTCATACATCAAAGACCAATTTCAGGGGTTTCTGTAAACAAAAGCCAAAGAGAAGTACCACTTAAATGGAAATAATATCCGTTTCTCGTTTTTTTATTATTATTATACTTTGATAACAATGCGAACGTGCCTTCCCGAACGGTTATTTTGTTTGTTGTCTCATGTTTGAAGAGATACACTTGGTTATTTAATTCAGTTTGAGTACCATAAAAAAATGATACATTGGAGGAAAGAAATAAACTGACTCATCAGCATCACTGACCGTGATGCTGGCCCATCATCATGTTCATTTTTTGTTTCTCTATGTGAGTGAGATTGTTACATTTATCATTAGATTACATGGTACTAAAAAAAGAGAAACAACAGATTATCATTATTGCAGGGAGACGGGAAAAAAAAACTTCTCATGGTTGGATTTCCTATATAATCGTCTTTGGCTTTGCTTAAGGAAAAGGTATGTCTTACGACAGGAAATAAGGGTTGGCTCCTGACTTCTGGCTATGTACATTTTCATAAGATACTAAACAAGTTAATATCATGACTTACACTTTGTTTTACAGCCAATTTTACTCGCAATGAAATCCAAGAAGCAAAAGTCACACTGGTACACAGCCTCAATTTGTGAATGGAGTGGTGCAGAGTTAGAAAAATCTGTTTGAGAGAAAACGCGCACATAAACGGTTGCTGTTGTAAGACAACAAAGTATGATCTCTGAGAAGTGCGAGAAAATACACGAGATGAAAATGATGAAAACGATGAAGAAAACTAACAAGACTATCTGCCCCCCTAGCTTTGGTCTCAAGATGTGAGTGCTACGGACCACGACAGCCTTGTATCAAAATTGGAATCGTACGAAGAAAATAATCGTGATCAGCGACTACTGGAAATGATGACGAGGCTAGGTACAGGTCCGAGTGACGTATGGATAGAGAAAATTGCGCTTGTTAGCGATTGATACAAAAACAATTATCGTCCTTCCTCTTTTTTATCTGAGAGATCCCAAACTACTTGTTCTGGGGTTACTGAATGAGGTATTGATGTAGTCTAACGGTGAAGGTACTGCGTAGATAATAATGGCAATAATCAAACCAGAAAGAGCGCACTAAAAATAATGGAGGAACAAAAAATACACAGTTTTATTGTTTACTTGAAAGAACAACGAACGATTCGGGCAAATGTACAACTGGTAATTGTGAACTATTTTATGTCTTCATAATCAATCGGAGAAATACTGACCAATTCACTTTAAGAGGAACTAGCATCCTTTATACTCTAAGTGGAACTAGCGGATTTTTGAATCCATCGAACTTGTATGGCAGCTCCATGCCCGTTATGAGTCTCCGTGCTAATTCGAAAGATAACACCTGGTTGCTTATTGTTGAATCTATCGCCAGGAAACGCTTTGTCCAGCGTTCGGGAACTAACTTTGCAAGTCGGTTCTGCTCCATGGTACACACGTTCGAAAATGTACTTACTTGGACTCTACGTAAGAAAGGCGTAAAAGAAAACAAATTATGGCCACCGAATAGTAAAGAAAGTGGCTACAACTTATTCTAACCTGAGGATCATTAACTGCCAAGAAGACAACATAGTTAGTTACAATCCCATAAGGGTCATGCGGCGGCTTCCAAGTCAAGGCAACTCCAGGACCCCCTATGTTGTGCGTGTAGGTATTGATTGTCACATCTCTCACAGGACCTAGATTCCCAGTGCCCAAGCTCCGATAACCAGAGATCTAAACCATATAAAAAATCAGGGTCGGTACTCGAAGCAGAAGGTCATCACAATCAGGTAACCGCCATGCTTGTGTGAAAATATACCTCCGACCATGGTCCAACCCCCAATGCATTTACAGCCGCTACTCGAAACTTGTAAGCCGTATCTGGTTCCACCTTACCTCCTTGCTCGACACTTTGTGGAGGGACCTCAATGAATCCATAAGATTCCGCGATTTTCAGGAAAACATTGTCTTTGACGAAACCGACTAGGCCGAAATGAGTATCTTTTGTTAAGGCACAGTCCATCCAAGGTTCCTCCGTCGGTTTACTGATAGCTGTACTTGGGGAATGTCAAGTTTGTAGGTGGAATTATCTTTGTAGGTGGAATTATCTTTGAAATGAAACAAAACAACAATTCACTCACCATTTGACGACTCATTTCCTTCGCCTGATGCCATCGCCTTGGAGGATTATTAGCTGATTAACAATCAATTAATTCACTGCACTTTCTCTTAGCTTTTTCCGATAATGCTCTGACCCTGCACAACCACCCGAAGGATAGAAAACGCACTGGCTACCGACTACCGATTAGCGAACCAAATCAACAAAATAGCTGGACCAAGCTTCCCAATGATCAATGCCTAATTTCAATATTTCCCTGTACGTATACGCTAAAACAGCTGTGAATTATACGCATGACATTTGAGTTGACTTGATGTCGTATGATGCATGAAATTGGTCCTGTTGCGTCATCATCGCGCTCCGATTTATGGCATTCAATAAACACTTTAACACTTCCGCTTTCCTTTCTACCACGATACGCGTAGAAACGTTCTGAATTTAATCAATAAATCCATACATACAATATGGAAAAAAGTCACAGTGTAGATTTCCACTCATTCCCATTCCCAACCGTGTTTCATGCAGCCTTTGCAAAACTTAGTGTTTTTTTGCGTATTACATAGTCCTTTCGGGTTTGTCTCCTATCTATTGGAATTGTCCTCATCCGAAGGACTACGGAATTTCATCTTCAAAATTTTGAACCGTCCTGCTCCGCAAAAATCCGGGAGTTTATCCAATATGCAATAACAAGTTTGCAGTTCTAGGTCATCAAAATTGGTCTTTACGGGTGCATCTATGGATGCAATTTCTCCATCTGCGAGAAGCTTCTCAGGAATTTTAGGGAATACTACAGGATACATTTTGTTATACACATCGTCCTCCACTTCCTCTACACCTGGCGTTGGCACTGGAACCTTTTGGATGAGCGCCTTCATAATATCCTTTTCCTAATAATAAAAGGCGTTTTGAAGTTTTCTTAAATATATCGAAGAAGTGCATTTTGAACAGTCACGCAATCATTTTTTTTTTCTTGAATTTTTATCCTTACCAAGGCTTCCTTGACCGGCATGTTTTGTAGATACAATCCGTGATTGTTCCAATAGGCGTTTTTCTTGAATAATTTTGCCGAGCGTGCACGCATCTGTGTCTCTTGATTATGAATCCTTATCTGGGCTCGTTGGATCTGTGCCCTCGTCTTCATCCCCATAATTCAAGCAGTTCGTCAACACAGTTCAACGGCAAATTGCTAAGACTGGAAAGCTAACTGGATAAAGGAAATACCTCTTCGTTTCCGCGATTATTCCCACAGAAAGGAATTAAATGCAATCTTGAAAATACCACTGGAAAGTTGGCACTGGAATACCATCCAAATATGTATTATAGGCACTATCGTAAGTTATGTAAGAAAGTAGCAGAAACTGTTGACTAATTGATTGCATTTACTTTCTCCTCGATACGTAAACAAATCGCTTGACTGGATTTATTAAAAGATATGTTTATGCACAAACACAAAATAATATGTGTACTAAATACACAGAAGCTTTCACAAATATCAGTTACGAATCCCACATCTGTCCATATCGCCCCTAGCTGATCACTACAAATCAAAGTAAGCGCCCAATGCGTCTTGACAACTACTTAACACATATCGAACAGGAAACAACTCTGGAACAACTTGGAAAGAGTAGCGAGTGAATAGGAATGACAAATTATTGTCAACATTCCGATTAGAACAAGAACAGCCCATTTTGAATTTAGTATCCAAACGGAACATGTAATCTGCATAAACACACTAGGGTTATATCAGAAAGTTTTTTTGTATTGAGGTAGATGGAATGGTTAGGAGAACAGCAGAATCAGGATAAAGTTTTGTAATTTAACTATCAGAGTATCTAGCTTAAAAAAGGTTATATATTTACATGAACAAGTACTAAAAAAGGTATCATGTCATAAAAATGAAAAAAATGCAAGTCGATTCGTGGATTAGAGAGAAATTGTACCAAAACAAAAGTGTCCATTTTCATCATAAACGATCGCGTTTCATTTTTGTATTCCCTTTTTTAAAGCGCTACTGTCAGATTTGTAAGACTTTGGTCTGTTATTTGTATTTGCTATGGTTTCACTATTTTTTCCTATTTAGTTCTGTGCGCACCAAGACTGTGTGTTTTTTTTCCTTTTTTTTTTTAGCATTATGTGTATGTAAATAATAACAAGGAATCACTGTGTGGACCATAATGTGTGAGCCATTTAGCGCTAAACTAATTTGTCAGCATTTGACTTGTATTTAATATTCTAAAAACCAACCAGAACAATAAATTCAGTATTTTATTTCATTGTTTGCCTTCCCCTTCAACTTTCAACTCAACTTATTATCCGACTTGTAAGCGTGTTCACTTCTTTGTGTGTTTACCTTTTTGCTAGCGACATATTTTTTTCAAGACAGTTGAGTAATGTTTAAGGTGAATGGATAAAAGGGAAGTTTAATTAGTCATTCATTATAATTACCTGTCTGTTTTACATTGTTACGTCTACACGGAGAAATAATACTACAACAATAGCACCTTCAGCACATTATCCTCTTTTTCTATACACAATAAATTCATGTTTTTTGGCATGTTTTCATTTGTCATCATCGGGATTTGCAAATAATTGCTTTTTTTGCAGGTATGCATTCACATTCCACCTAAAGATAATTTGCCATTTGCCTTGAGCTAGATAATTTCTTCATTTTGTTTCTTTTCACGCAATTTACAGCTCTTGCAAAAGACAGGTTTTACATCAATTCTCTCTAACCCTTGTGTAGTAGTAAAACGCGTACAATGCGTTCTGCAAACTGTTATACAACGATTAACGATTAGTTCTCTTGTTAGTCAAATAAGTTTTTTTAACAAGCCCCTTGTACTCTGTGACGTTTCCTGTTGATTTAACAAGCCTAAATATCTTGGCAGCTTGGAGAAATCTATAATTGAGCATAACTTAGCAAACATGGTTTCATGTACAGCGGTCAAATTGCGTGCTGTGTATCTTTCTGAAAAATATCATGAAAATTCATTGTCTGAAAGTAATTTTTCAGTAATCAGTCTCAGTTTCTTATTGCTCATCATCAAAAACAATATATTCATCGTACATTACTGTAAGCGACCACTACTACCGCTGCTGCCACGTTTCTTCGGTCTGGCCAACAACTTAAAAATCGCATTTACAACTCTTATTTTCTTGTAAAATTATGTAATTTTTGCTA
>VICI01003464.1:0-13226 GCA_019593645.1 Akabosia matsudoensis | reverse complement strand
TACGTCTTTTTTTCGGACGCCAGAGTGAATGGCAACGCTATAATTAGCGTTAGAAATTTAACCACTTTCAGCACAAATAGCCTCGCCAAATCCACAAAAATAAACTTTTTTCAATTCTGTTTTCAGTTAACTATATATTCAAGTACCGCGAACATTTTGGTGAAATTTTTTTTTCAAAAAGTTAATTTTTCGGTAATTAGCAATGCAAATTAAAATTCAAATAACTGGCGAGCCATTCAACTTTTAGAACCGTTCTTTATTTCTAAAAAAAGTAGATTTTATTCCCTTTCGAATGCGACCTGGCACAGAGCTAAAAGTTGAATGGCTCTCAAGATATGGCAATTAATAGTTCGAATAATTTTGATAGTATGGGGTCCTCCACACTACAAGGATAGAGGGTGGACCCCCTACTATGGTAACACCCAAAAACACTCTATTCAGTCAAAATTGGTACTTTGGCGTATTCAGACACACCAAAGTTAGGTGTGTGTGAGCAGGGTCCAACTGCATTACGTTGCGTGTGAACGCTTCCCAGAAGAAAATTTACATAAAAAAACCGCGGCCGCACACACACATACATGCAATATGACTTGGTCGAAAGTGTACCATCTCTTGTGACAAGGCTCCAGCCTATGAAACGTTTTAAGGGTCATAGAGGAACTCTGTGTGAAATTTGGTTACCATCAGAGTAAGTGTTCCTATAGCGAAAAAAACGAATTCCGGCACCTGCGGGAACCCGATGAGCCTCCCTGATTAGGCTTGAACTATACAGTTCACCGTTAGCCCATCATGATAAACCTGCACACCAAATATGGAGCCAATCCGACAAAACGTAGGGGAGTTATCACATGACAGGTGATTTTTGGGATCCGAGCATCCAGACAGACGGTCAAGTGGAACCCAATAAGCGTTTCTACAGCAATGTTTAATAAACATGAAAATAATGTACATATGCACCTATGCAATAAGAAATGATTCCTCGATAGATTTGCCAATAGCACTGAACTGAACACATTTTCAGTGACAAAGTTAGTCGAAAGATGTACTTGGCATTGACGTAGTCAAGGACAAGCGAGATCATGATTTCATGAAAAAACATATTACCTCCTTTTTCCGACTGTGGACACGTTGGAGGTCATTTCTCTTCTCTGATCCCTTCTACAACGTCCCCATGGATTTTTATGTAACCCCAGATCTGTTGGTGTCGAAAAATGGATGGGACGTACTATTTTTTATGGAAAATGATGGATCTATGGAGCTATAGTCGCAATACATGCGTAGCTGGACTTCCCCAATTCACCCTCGGGGGAAATAAAAGGGTTCTGTTCCGGAAAATTGAATTGGTTGTAGAATCCAGACGCCATGACCGAATCTGTTCAAAATTGGCATTAGCATTCAACTTTATCCCATGTATCCAACGAGTGCGATAAGTTAGTCTTTACGTATTCCACAGAACTAAATTCCCAAAATTACAAAACAACTTTTCTTTGGGTTTTCGTAATACGAATTTAGTTGCTCATTTATCCTTAATAAGTGTGCATTGCAGTCATACAAAAGTTCTGTGTACGGATTTTTGTATATGAGAACCATGTAGCAGTGCAGACTTGCCCTTCAGGTTCTCTTTTCTAAAAGGGTTAGATAAAACTATGTCATGTGCTCTGAGGTACTATTCTACGCAATACCATTCTACTCCGTTGATTCTATTTTTTATTAAATTCGTTCCTTCAGTACGAACTAGCAAATCGCTATTAAATGTAGGAAAAAATTGCTAACAAAATCCTACGTCTGTATGAATAACTTGTGTGTTTAGCCTATCACAACAGGAAACTTTATAGAATGGGGTTGGATGAGAGCTTAAAATCTGCAAACTCTGCATTGCATGCGAGTACTGGCGCCAAACACGCAGATAAAATATAGTTCCAGGCTCCGGTGTATGCTTTCACTATTTTGCGACCAATTTCTATGTAGCGAGCGACACAAAACAAAGCTACACGATCGAAGTCTGTTTGCATTGCTCTTGAGCGTTTGCATTCCGAAATTTTACACGGTTTGAGACATGCCAAAATATAATGCTCTTATAAGCACATTCGTTGTAAGCTGTAAGCCCGACTGTAGCATAAATTCCCCGCTTATTTTAAAGAATAATGTTTGCTTTACCTGTTCGCTATAAAATACATGCTTCTTTATGGCAGCAGTATCTCTCCAATAAAATGAATGATGTAAGAGTCTAATTTTCTCCTACGAATATCAAGCAGTTTAGTGTTACCGAGAAGAGGCAATTTTTCTAAACAGATACATTGCATGACTTGAAACTTCGAAAATACTTTGAATTTTTTTTCCATGGTTTCAAATTGAACGAAACAGGAAAATTCTTTACTATTTTACTGCTGGAAAAAGTTACTCCAGGAAGTTTATTTACAGGTCTGCCTAAGTACAGAAAATTTATATCCTTGAGATTTCAAGTCAGTTTGCCTTACCCTCAAGTTATGTTGTTAGTTCTTATTTCACACGTTAAGTACTAATAGCACACGTATCATTGTTTGATGCACTCATCCCTTTTCTGAAACAAAATGTTTTTAATTTATCTCGAAAAAAGGGCTGGGACAACAGACTTAAATAAATAATAAGCTGAGAAGAAAATTTTCTCTGTTTGTGCAAAACATCTCAATATTTGTATCATGTGCATTTACAGCTCCTTAGCAGCAGCGACTTTGTAAGGTTTGATAAATGCTAGGTTTGGGTCGACGAGTTGGAATTTCGAGACGTAAAAGTTTGACCGAGCGTCCCATGAAAATAGATATGGAAGTAGACATATATTCTATTCAAGCTAGAGCATGTTGGCGAAAGGTTCATAAATCTGGAAAAGATTAAGGTAGAAGCACATCTAGTTTTGAGGATTCGACTTTTAACAGACACGCGTCATATTTTTTAAATCCTACATGAAACGTCATGGAACCTTGTCATTTGTTTTCGTACTTCCGTGCAGTTAGATGACTATATCCATTCGTACATGTCTAAAGCCATTTTATGATCCTTGTTGGGTGTTTTAGGTGTTTTTGCATCAATTGATTCGGTAGCACATGTAGAATTGGCAAGTCACGTAATAACCCGAAATATATTGTTCGCGAACTGTATTTAAATAAAGGTTGTGTAGGTTTCCTTGAATACCGGCAGTTATAAAAAGGATTACCATAATATACATACAACATAGGTCTGTATTTTTATGACTATGCACATTTATCGAATTTTAGAGTAGAACTTTGATAGTTACAGCTTCGGTATAGTTATAGCTCTGTTCTGCTGAAGGTAGAAAAAAGAGGTTTACGAAATGCGTTACATAATTAGTCAAGAACAAACTTGTTTTAGAGGAAACCTGAAGGTGAAGGTAAAGTCACAAAATGACCACAACTTAACATATTTTAAATGAAGTGTTTTACTGGACTGGAATCCGTACCGTTTGGACACGTACTTTCACTGATTGTATCGGATCATTTATTTTAAGTATCAAAATCCATTTAAGTATCGAATGGCTTACGCCAATTGTGGTTCATAAATTTTGTAATAGATTAAAATGATAGATCCGTGACATTTTATTGTTACAACATCAAAAATAAAACTAAAGATCTTAAGACAATTAGGAAGCAAAAGATCGTCAGGATGTTGCTCAATTTACTTCAAAGTATTTTCACTCTCCTTAATTGTATGAAATAATGAGCTAAGATCATTTGGCGACGCAAAGAAATGTCCATATTGAGTATACAGCTTCGAAAATTCAACTGTTTTTAAAAATAACATTTTTAAATCTTTCCGCAGGTCTCATATGCAGTTTATGAACCAGAGAACGGGCATTGCAACGAAATTGGATTGTCTACGACATACGGTGCCGGGGTGCCTGGGGAAGGCTCCGGTACAAGAAGGATTCAAATTCAACCACCAACACAACTTGCAACTGTGGTACTTGTGGATGCTCAGAAATCCTATCGTGTCATCAAAGCAGATGCCAGTGATGCTGTAAAAATTCTTGTACCCCAGGGTTCCATATACCCTCATACAAAATTTTACATGCCTGTTATGGTGGGCAAGCATGATCATCAGTCAATCGTGGCCTTCATTATGAGGTAAGAGGATGTACCCACATTTCTTTGTGACTTTTAATCAAATGCCCATTTATCCCTCTGGAAGAATCGAAAAACCCAAGCTCCATTTAATTCATTTGAGTAACTTTTTGAAGTGACAATTTGTCTTAATTCTTAGCTATTATGTATTACTAATGCAACAGAACGTAAGAACCATTTATCAAGGCTATAGAAAATGAAGAGACACTTATTTCTCAGCAAACTGTCTTGTTGGTTAATTATAACTAGTTCAGGATAACAATACCTTCCCTTCATTAGAAGGAGAGTAAAGAAACAACAACGGTCACTTGCAATGAAACTAAAAGGTAGTTAGGAGGCATCGTTTCTGTAATTTTGGAAGCATCGACAAATACCGTTGGGGCTGTTGCCTCTGGATGCCTCTTATTACACGTTTGCTTTTAATTTGAAGAAGCTATATCGGCATTTAGTTCTTAGTCACGCGACAAGCTTACGCTATTTCCCTGTGTTCAAATTCTCCGCCGTAGCTAGTCGTGATGGGAAGGAAACGTAAGTCTGAGTTGTTAGTCTGAGTAACCATGTTAGTAAGTCTGAGTTGACTAACGTATGAGTGCATTCAAGTACGTATGAATAGGTTGCATTGCACGCTGAGAAACAGGACGAGGGCATTGAGGAAAAAGAAAAATGAGATTGAGCAGACGTTGGCTCTGCCTTTGACTTTCACTTTTTGTGTGAAATGTACGTACGAGTCTCTATTCTTCTTGAACAATTACGCTAATAATAATGCTGATTCTGTTAAGTTAAGCTTCTTTTTGCTGAGGGAAACTGTAAGTCTTTCAGGAAAAAAATCGTTGACGGTATGCAGCTGTACATTGCTAATGCCGAGCGATGTATACAATTTTTTCGTAAAAACAGCAGGCATATTGTGACTGAAGATGTTTTTATGGAGACCTAATCATTATCATCGTGATACCCATTCAACCAAGAGGTTTCTTCTATTTTACAACAGATTTATGCAACAAAATAGAATGATTGATGATTGTGAGGAGAAAGCATTCCTTTATTCCTTTCCTTTGGCATGATTGCCAACTTAAATCGTCGTTGACGACAACGCTTCAGGGGGAAAAGTTGCCCTCCCGCACCTTTTTTTAAAACTCTCAAGACATTTGCTATAGTTCATGGGCTTGACTTAACGTCACGGAGTGACTGACTGCATGTAGATCTCACGTCTATTTTCACATTAGTTTTCGTTTCTTCCGTTTCTACCTCACTCCCTGTCTCCGTCTCCTTAACAAATACGTTCAAACTGCTCAAATGAAAGGCTAAAATGCCGAAATGTCGAAGGATACAGAGTAGAAACGAAAAACCAGATGAAAAAAGAAAGTTTGGCGAAGACAGTCGCAGCATACATATTCATGGAGATGGCTAGTCAGTTTGTTCTTCTATAAAACGAAGAAAGCTTGAAACTGGTTTTCATTTCAGTCCAATTACTAGTAGACGGATGCTCCTTGTCGTGTTTCAATCTAATTCAGTTTGCAAGACAGGAACGAAAAGAAAAGGTCGGAGACTTGGAGGAAACAAGGGGGAAAAGGAGGCATAACTCAAGCCTGAAATGAATGAATGACAAAGACCGAACGCGAATTAGAAAGGCATGGATGGCTAAACTATTCCTTTTCGATTCCGCAGAATAAATTCTTTTGGTTTTTGAATGCACTTCTACGGTTGGTTACCAGGCATTGCTTTCGTGTTAAGGATTTACCCTCTACGTGTTCATCAACATAACACAAATCAATATATGTAAGTTACATTTTCAAAAGCTGAGATGTTAAAATATCGAAGCACAACAATGTCAGCGTGATTGTGATACTGCTGTGGAAAATGAAATAGTGGAACTTGTAACTCTACACTTATTAGTTGCCGTTTAATCACTTTAAGCAATTTTCTATACATCAAAGACGTGCATTGGTGGCATGAAATATATACTCTTACCTACTAGGCTATCATTCCCAAAATCAGTACGTTACGGTTAGTACATCCTCTTCATTTAATTTAATGTTTTCGAGATTTGTCAAGACATCCTGCTTCCTGTGGAATCTAATGCAGTGTATCTGTGCATAGTTTCAATTATATGATGATGATCGCCTATAAAAGCACTAGAAGTTTTGCTTTTCCGAAATGTGAGCGGCTTTATCCGATATAAGTAGCCTGTGATTAAGAGAATACAAGCACATGCTTTCAAGTATCTCAAGATGGGAGCACCATAGCTTCAAAATTGAAAAATATTCTTAATTGGAGAAAGTCAAGCTGGAGATGCGTTCGGGTCACTCCAAATCATGCCTATCAAATTTCCCCATCTAAGTAATGCTCTTACCGTGTAGACTGGTCGAAGTACTTCGAAGTAAATTTTAAATCCATTGGTGCCTGCTAATTTGGAGCATCGAAAGCGTTAATGAGTGTATTTTTTGTATTCCTGTAACCTACATATATGTGTGCCAGGTGAGCATCTTCGTATCCGGAAGGCGCAAAAACTAATGAAAAAGAATTTAGAATGTGATACGACGGAAAGAAATATAAAACCCATCAATATTTCGCTTGAGTTAATTTTAGTCTTGGAAATTTGACAAAATGTGGTCGACCGTGTAATTGCTGGGCAAGCGTATACACTGTTCCCAGTGTACTGGTTGTTGTTCAAAAGTTGTTCAAAAACTCACGAAACTTTCACCTATCGTAAATACAAGACCCCATGCATTGCATACTAAATGGAAGACTTTTTTAAGGCAAGACAGGTGTTTTCTGACATAATGTAAGCTCCCACATGTACAATAAACGTCTAGTTACTTTAGTAAGAGTAAGTGATGCATGAATGCTCAAGAACCTCATTCTATACTTCAATCAATTTTGTTTAAGAGATGTATTCTGCCGTGAACAAAGTTTCCCTAGCTTCCAAGTGGTACAGTATTCCTACAGCCGAAACATTATTTATTTGTTAAGTATTTATGGAATGAGTGCTGAGAAAAGGTTCAGCTAAGATTTTTGTGTATCCGGTTCAATAACTCATTTGGCACGTGTCAGCTACCTATTTAAACCCGATAGGTTACGGAAGAAAAACCTGATATGCCAACCTGATGCGTTGAAAAGAATGAATAAGTTGGACCTAAAGTATAATCTGTTTTCTAAAAGACTGTATAAATATCTTTACTCTGATTTTTTGTTTTTTACCCCTTTCTTACACTTTTGGTATATAGGTTCGTCATGAAATTGTAAAAGATGTTTTCATTTGCTATACACTGCAATGTACATTTAATATTCATATATACATAGAATAGCAGTATTTTGCTGTTGCTCCGTAGTAATTTTCAGTTTTGACGCATACAGGATTACTAATCCACTAGTTTCAACGCTCGTACAAATCTGTATCGTTGATGTTCTGACATGAAAAATTACTGTTTTGGAAAGTATCACTGGAGAGAAGTTCGGTAAAATATTCATATAGCCTTTCGGAATAAATTGAACAGCATTGATGATTGAAGTAATGACAGAGCAAAAACAAGGGAAGGTAGCTCAGTATTCCATTCAACTTTTAAGTAAGATTTTGCAAAAAAAAAAAAACTTTCAGAAGCTACTCTGATACAGATCTGTACAGATTTTATATGCTCATTCATTATATAGTTGTATCAATTAACGTCAAAGAAGATGAATGCACAAATCCCGCTACAGCTGCCAGATGAAACAAACTACATAAAAGCACACAGTTTGTCTATCCTTTCCGATTTTCTACATCCGTCTGGTTTGCTTATAATTTTTGCATCTTGAGTCGAATCGAAATGACGTGTCTTCTATTTCTTATCGAGCGTGTTCAAGACTATGAAAAGAATGGAATCGTAAGATTCTTTAAACTTTTCAGAAAAGAGTGCAATAGTGATGAGCAGCCAACGTAATAACCCTGGGCGGGAGTTGGTGCTGACCTGTTGACAAACTAATAATAATAATAATAAACTCCACATGTAATATGATACCGTAATACCTCTAAAGAGCGCCTCGGCGAAAATTAATTTTTAACTGGGGTTTGCGCAAGGATTGTTCCATTTGCCATGTTAACTCGGTTTCATATGGCCTCACATGAATGCACCTACGCATGCAACCCCAGTTTCCAAAAGTGTCCATTATGGCTGGGTCTCCAATTGTGATGGGGGTTATAAAGAAAGCGAATACAGAATATTCTTGCGTTACTGCTAGTGTCTCGAACATCTGTTTGTACTGCCTGTTTATATTAGCGTTCTTAAAGTTAGTACATTGTACATACTTAATCATTAATCATAATAAGCACCTGTGCAGAGATACTGTTGGAACTTAACACTGAATTCATCTTTAATAAGCCAATATTAATGCTAATGCACAAATTAGTGCTAGTAGTGTTCTTAATGCTCACACCAAGTCGCCTCGAGTTACTTGAGAACTTTATAGTTTCCTGTAAAAATATGAATATGAATAGACAATTTATGTTCAGAATAAACCAAGAGCAGGTAAAAATATTGATTCTTACGTTTTAATTCTTATAATCGAAACCCTACGTGTTAGTTTTTTGCATTCCTTTTATACATTTTCATAGACAACAGAGCACACGTATATAATAAAGCAACTGCATTAGCAGCAACAATGCAGGACAAAAAACCATACCTTCGCACTTGTAACAGATCGTCAGTGAAAGATTTCCATTGCAAGTTAAGCCTCCTCATATACCCTAATGTGAATGAATGGCAGAACCATTAATAAAAGTGTAGATTTTACAATATGTGTTTCCTTTTGTTTCGTCTATATCATGTATCCCGAAACAAATTTGAAACTACATATAGCTAGGGGATTGTTTTCTAGCTAAGAAGAAGCGAGAAAAACTATGAACTGTGAGTTATTTGTCTTGATTATTATGACTATTTCTATCATTACTTGTGTTCTCCACTGAATAAATAGTAGTGCTTGTAATGCAATACATACATATACTTGATATTTAACATGATGATCACGATGTTGATCATGCATATGCTTCTGTGTGCAAACGAAACAAGGATTTCATTTTGGCTTCACTAGATCCCTCTGAACTTATTACTATGACTGCGATGATGTAGTAAAAGGGGACATGCTTGTATCTGAAATGCACGAAAACTTTTATGAGCTTTTGGAGCATTTACGAGGATGAAGGGAAAGTGATAATTGAGGTTCACCATTTGCTAAACATGCATGCTAAGAAATTTATCGCTGTTTGAGGAATCGGACTATTTTCTGCTCTATCTCGGACTACTTTTACATATAAATTCAATATTTGGTTTACAGCGATAGACAAATGGGGTCAAAATAAGATGAAAACTTGATGGATGAAAATTGTACACGATTTGTTGGTCCCTCGAACACAAACAGCCCAAGAACAATTTTTCACAAATGAATGTTCTTTGTAGAGCTCAGTGTAAGAATGGTATCCATCCTGATTCACCGTAGTACAAAAGCGAAGTAAAATACTACGTGAAAATTACTTAATCGGCGATATGGATTATCAAAATAACGCGTATTCTACCATAAAAAATTTCTCTAAATTTAGGGGCATCGCCATTGTCGTGTTTATAAGTTACTTCAAACATAGAGCAAAATTTACTTTGCTCGTATTCGTGCTTTCGAAAATACGAATGTGAAGCATAGACAGAATAATACCATTTTGGAACTGTGACGTTGGGTCTAGCAAGAAAATTCCATATTTAATACATCTCAACACAAACAATCCTGTCTGAGATTCTCCCATGCAACGAATGTTGAATGTCTGGCATTCCAGCAGCTAAAACTAGTATTTCGACTAATGTGTTTGAGACAACACGAGATATAAATGAAAGATGTGAAAATTGAAAAATAGAAATGTAACACAACAAGTATCACGGTCTTAGTGCTAGCAAAAACCATCTACTGGCCCTAAACCGGAAACTATTTGCATCACCAATTGCATGTGTAACCAAACCCCTCGTAATATCCATTAGTATGTGGCACATGAAAAGCAGACGGTTTTTAAACGTTTTGTTTGTTACCAAAAGTATACAAGTTATTACTTGGAACATTAGCAACTTCAGTGTTGAGTGTCTTTGTCCGTCCATCTTAGCGTAACCTCCGACAATAGTATATGCTATTGAGCATATTACAGTAAAATATGCATATGAAATATGTAGTGATGAATTTATTGTTTTCAATTATTTTTCAGTTGTACCTAATTACTCAGAAAAACAAGCAAAAAGTAATTTTTAAAAGAGACTTTTGACCACCGCAATTTCCCTTCTAGTGTCTAGAGAAGTAGTGGCAAGTTTGCGGCAAATAGGTACTTATATAATTTTGAAAAACTTTTAACTACGTTTACGCGCTCGCTACTTTTTGGACGCTGTCATTTTATGATCGTTCTCGTTTTCCTACGACGTATACAGCAATCTTGACTGTTAGTTTGCAAAAATTCGTGGAATCTCGTCTACGAGAAGCAGCTCATAGGAACGTATCTAAAATAGTATCACTGTTCATATTAACTTCTTGTTCTACATTTCTAAGGTCTTTGATTTGTTTATGTTGTTGTTTTCTGGGTATGTCACTCAGTGATGTTCTATTTACGTGGACATCATCGAATATGACCGTTTCCACAGTTCATAAATCTCCTGAGACGTCTTCACCTTCTGGAAATTAGATAAATTGCATAGCAACTATAAAAGCAATAGAGAAAAGATGAAATTTTATGTGAAAAATTTAACCTGAGTAAGATGGACTCTGAACCAATGCTAATACTTAACTCATATTTCTGTTCTAAAGAAGTTGCTTTTTTGAAGAAGTGATTTCGCTTAATGGTTTTTATGTTAGTATTGAAATATATTAAATCGCACCATTGTAAATTTTACATCTGTCATCTGTGCAGGTTAATGAACGTATAGCCTATAAACTGGCCGATAAATCTGTAACGAGTACGGTTACCCCAGGTTCTATGCTCACCCACGACCCAACTCCATACCTCCAAGTCCTCCTCCAACTTCCCCAAACTATTCCCAAACAAGCCCAAACCATGATGCCAATAAGAAGACTAGGCAAGTGTTGTTGCTGAAGCCATGGATAGAGTGTTCCTTCTTTATTACAAACACGATGTAATAAAGAATACAACTTACGGCTCCGAGTTCACATATTCATGGGTAAACTCGGGGCAATCCGCTACGAATGATACACATCATTACAAATCGTGCCAAAATAAGGAACAACTTAACAGGGACAACTCTGACAACTGATTGATAACAGAAAATAAGAGTTAAATGTTAACAATATGCCGACCATTACAGTTTAGGTACTTGAGCTAAACTGAACATTTTATGCACAGCCGTCCAGCATGCCTTTGGTACTTTTTTATTTTTAAACTCGATTTCAATAAGGTCTCAAGTGGCTTTCTCACGGTTTAATTATTTAATACCCACCCAACTCTCCCAGTCATCTTCATTTCCATGTAAATAATTGAAGGGCAAAAACCGAGAAATGGAAATGAACATACCACTTACGCATTACCAGGCTTAAATATTTTATTAAAGCAGTAAAACAGTAAATGGTTGAGTGCATGATAGCTAGTAGCATTTTACACGTTGTAAAATGCATCAGCGCCGCAAGAGTTTCCAGTACAAAACACGGTGTAATAAGCAAGGGCCATATCACATGCATCATAGCGACTCAAGAGAGCTGGAACATAGCATCTGAAAAGAGGCGGTGATGAAGATGATAGGAAAATTTAAAGCAGTTTACCGTGGAACACTATTATAGAAAATCCTGTTTAATGATGCTCACTAAAAAGACATGAACAGAGAGAAAGAAAGAGACGTGTAGGTATAAACAAGGATATTAGTTGTGGCGTTACAGTTTGGAACACGATAATTTCGCTTTGATTCTATAAAAATCTTTCAGCCCTCCTACACATGTAAACACTCATGCAATCCGCTTTTTCGAAACGGTTTTATGGCAAACTCTTTAACCGTTTTTTACGTTGTTGACATGAATGTAAATACTTGAAAAGGAAGAGCAAATTCTTTTCACTGAACTTGAAGGGTATTTATCACACATGACGACAGATTAAATGACTCAAGAAATTGTTTCATATTCATCAGACAACCTACCACACTATTATGCAAAGAAGGTTCAAGGAATGATTAATTATAAAGAAAAGAAGTTGAGTTGCTAAAAATTTTAGATATCAACCTATTCGGTTTACCTTCTTAATTTGGGGTTTCATGAGTGACTTGCGAAATCGCTTTCATATGGGTAACTCTATACTTGTGTTGATTAGAAACAGCAAATCATATTAAGCAGGTGCATGCAAAGATGTGCACAGCTACGCATCCTTATGAATTCTACAAGTTAACAACGACTTTGCTACTCACAAATTATCAATGAAAGTCCTTCATAAAATTCTCAATGAATGATTTTCAATACATATGTATCTTCACACGCTGGAGATCGATGTTTTCCTTCAGTTTTCCGTAGAGAATTAAGCCAAGGTGAGGTTACAGAGTAAGTAGCCCTGCTTCTGAACAGTAACTAAAGGAAGGCCTACTTTAGCACTATGTGCTGGCCTCTATCTTTTAAGCTACTGGCGAGTATTGAAGAATCCAGTCAGATTCGAATATTTGGCTTGTATTAGCTGCGATTTCAACGAGTTAAAAAATTGCAAGAACTAGGTTTTCAATTGTATCAACTACATCGTATAATCGTATATATTTGTTGACCACATTCGTATCCTATCGCTCAGATTAGTTGTACCTGGGTTTTGCATCAAACCAGGGCGGCTGTGCAGACTCGTAAACTCGTCAGTTTAAGACTTAAATTCTAAAGAGTGATACATTTTAAGTTTTGCGAAATAGAGTTAACATATTATTTTAGGATTTGATTTTTATGTCATGTAACCGTTTCCATATCGACGAAGAAATTATAAAAGGACTTATAATGTACAAAATTTGAGAATTTTAAGTATAGTATTTAGTATTTAGTATTTATTATATTTAACGTGTTTACAAATTTCAATCAACAATAGACTGTTTCTCAAACTCTAACACGGATACAGCTTATTATCACTGCTAATCATATCAGAAT
>VICI01003463.1:0-13228 GCA_019593645.1 Akabosia matsudoensis | reverse complement strand
GGACAGGACAGAAGTTTAAAGATTTACTCTTTGATAAGTGGGGGGCTACTGTTATCGGTGGGATTTCCCTTACCGCTTACAAGTATTGCTGCGGATGCCGCGGAAACCTGTGTTTTCGTCGGGGCTGTAGATGGATCCGTGTATCAGCTGAAATTGTCTTCACCGCCGAGATCAATTGAACATCATGTAACTACTGAGTCGGCCGCAGATTCAGTTTTCAAGAAACATACGCAAAGGTAGATTTTTACTGACATATTTAAACACCTTTCCTCTTTAGATTGTAGTGGGTAATTGGAAATATTAATTTTTATACTATTAATAGTGTTACCGCGTTGGCTGTGTCTGCGGATGGCTTTCATTTTGCATCTGGAGACGAAGCCGGGAACATTTACATTTGGGACCTATACAGCGGCCAAGCCGTCAAGTCAATTGGAAATTCGAAAAGCCGTGTTACCAATTTAACCTTTTGGCTTGGAAATCCAGACGGGGCTAGGTCTGGTAAGAAGCCTTCAATTGTTTTCCCAGAAGTACCCAAACTCATCGAAAGCACTGAGGACGAGCGACAAGACAAGGAGAAGCTCGTTGCAGTCTGGAACAGATTCGACCAGCCAACTGAAATGGAAGATGCCATGCAGCACCTGCGAGGGACGAAGAGACCCATTGGAAGTCTCGGATCTTGCGCTGAAATTAATGACCTAAAAATGAGACTGACCAAATGTGAATTAGTTAATCAGAAACTCCACGAATTTTACGTCGACCAAGTTCTCAACACTAGTGTGGGAAGTAAAAAACGGAAAACTTGAAGCCAAACTTTTCGCTTTGCATTTTTTGTTTTCTTTATATATTTTGTTAGAATTTATCTGTGAAAAGAAACTGTAAAGACGAGACTGCTATCAAACGTTTAATGATAAAACATGATAAATGAAACGAAATGCTCATGACATGCGGTAGCAGTTTATCTACAGAATTGACAAGCGTATTTAACATTTTAAACACAATAGCTTACCATTATTATAATACATTACTATATCAGACAATTGGAAAGTGTAACTCTGCTTCAAAAATCATAATCAGCATTGCTTTTTTTCATCGTATTGAAATTTTAAATTCAAAATAAATATGTATCGGATATCTAAACTGTCAATCATGCGTATAAACTGGCTTTTGATTTTTTTTCGAAAACTTTTGCTTATTTCAAACAAAATTCTACTAATTTCACAGTACCTGAATTGTTTCCCTTACGAGCCTTAATTCATACTTATTTGTAAATAATGCCTTTTGTCATAAGGTATTAAGCAATAACTAGCATCTCTTGTCGTTTCAAAAAAAATATTCAAATGTTCCGTCTAATTATGTCAACAAAGCTAATGTTGTGCTAAAAAATAGGTATGACAAATACTAAACAGCGAGTACTAAACTCAACTAACTTGTTACATATTGTTGACTACTATTCACAGAGCCTTGACATATGAGAGTCTTGAGAGAGCTCACAAATTTCCCACGATTTTGTAAGGGAAAACGCTCACTCACACATCCTATAGCTCATTAATTTCCCATTCTCACTGAATATAACACTAAAATACCAATTCCGAATGAAAAGTGGATTCAATGTGACATTGTCGTATATGTAAATCTACACGCCTATCAATTTCTCAAACTTAGTTTTCCTTACAACATTGATTTTTTTTGTTATATGTAAATTTTTTTCATGTATTTGTTTTTAACGGCATCCGCTTCATCTTTGCTATACTCGCTAAACTCTAGATCTTCTTGTGAAGAATAACTCATAATTGTAGTGCAATCAACACTGAGATTCATTGACACTTTCATAAAGACAGTATTTTATTACAATTTTCCAAAGTAGTTTACCTTCCACCTCGCTAAAAATTTAATGGCTAGGTTGAGACAGAAGGTTCCAAGTCCCCTTTGGTAGCAGTTTACAAATGGCTGTGACTTCACTGCGCACTACACTCAATAATAGCAATTACAATTTACTCGTATCAAAAGCAACTCTTCTTAGGAAGTGCATATTGGGATGCACAAGTGCATACAATAAGAAGTCAAGCATGAAGTCGGAAGCGTTCCACTTCTCTCCCACTTCCGCTGGTGTCCGTACAGATCATCTAAATTTCACCCAAAATACTAACAAAAGCAACAAGCTCAACAAAGTATACCGCAATAATAGCAACAAAAACGGGTTTCAGCCATCGCGAACTCGAGTACTCCCGCCACCAGCTCAGTTGTCATCCTCCACGGCGACATCGGACGACGACGACAGGCGACGGTTTGGAGGGCTACAGCAAGTAGTTGTTCGAAAACCAGTTGTTGCGCCGGCATCGAAACCTGTTTCAAAGCCCCGGTGTCCCCCGCGGAAAAGCAATACAATGCGAAACTGTTTAGTGATTACTGGGATAATTGTAGTCATTAGTTTATTGAGTTTTGTGTTCTTAGTCGAGTGTCGCAGTATTCGAACAAGTACAAATTCAAAAAAACACCAAAATGATGCGGAGATATCATCAGAGTCTAGAGTGCAAGATGATTCTTTTCAAGAGCCAGATTCAGGGTCAAGTGAGGAGTATCCCGCAAAAGTTATCGTGTCTACAGGACCTTCCACAAGTGAAAATTCCAGGAAGCACTCGTCTTCATCATCAACTCCGTCTGCGCCTACGACAAAAGCATCAACTCCTGGAAAACGAGGATCAAGTGGAAACAGTGTGACATCAAGTAACAAAGGTCGTCTGACGAGGTCTCGTGTTAGCGTTATATGCACTGGAGGACATGCGGGAGTGCTTGAAGAGGAATCGGAAAAGCCGTCGAAAAAATCTAGGAAAACCGATGTTGATTTGCCTACATTTTTGCCCCGTGAGAGTGACGATGTCGAAGAAGATGACGCTGCAGAAAAAACTGACGATGACGATGATACATTAAGTAGTGAAGAATCCCAACATAAAGTTGTTACTGTTACAGGTTATTCTCATGTTTCAGGGGGGAAACCTGAGACTAAATCTTCAGTCAAGCCTGCGTCACATTCCGCAATCAAGTACGTTCCAAAACTAACCAGTGACGCGTCGACGGAAGAAGACGACTCTGAAAGCGGAAGCTCTGAAGTAGTCGAAGTTGTTTCGGTTAAACCTACCTCAAAAGGTTCCAGCCGCACCAGCACGAAATCTCATCGAACTAACCTTGACCAGTTGTCTGCCTCTACTAAGACCTCACCAAAGCGTCAAGCTAGTACCACGAAAGCTCAAGAAAAACACCGAAAAAGTAAACGTGACAGCGGGGAAGAGAGTGTCGAGGAAAACGTGACACCAGAGACAAAACCTCGCCAAGGTAAATCGTCTTCGAAAACTAGTTCCAGTAAAAAGTCCTCAAAGAGTAGTAGCAAAGCCTTACCTTCCACAACTTCTACAACAGAGAAGTATGAAAAAGGTGATTCTGGTGAGCTAGAGGACGAATCTCTGTTTCCTACCACAAAAGCCCCAAAAACTAGCAGTAAAAAGGGTAAAAAGTCGTCTGAAAGAAGACTCAAAGCAACCACAGTCATTCCGATTCCAGTCTCTGCTGAAGATCTAGAATCCGCCGAAGCGGAACCTGAAGCTACCACGAAAAAAGCAGAACGTCCCCGGGGAAAATCTTCAAAATCAACCAGAAGGTCATCAACAGTTGACGCCAAAAATGTAGTGGCTTCATTGAAGTCAGTTTCGGTCATTGTTGATAGCGAGTCATCGGAGGAATTTAACATGGAGGAAATGCCATACTCGCAGCCAACCAAAGAACCATCTGGCAACAAAAAAGGAAAGTCCAGGAAGACAAGTAGCTCGAGTAGCGCATCATCATCGAGTTCGTCAGTTTCGAGGAGCTCTAAAATGGGGAGTCGCACTGCTGCACCCAAGCAAAGAACTGGAACGTTCTCCAGCCTAGAACTGAATGACTAAAACCAACACACTTGTCTGCGCTCGTCCAGGATGCAAATCACTTTTATTCACGCTTCACTCACGAAGGAATAATATCACGTCACGGTGTGCGAAAAACAAAAAATTATTTAACTCACACAAATTGTATTGCGCAATATGCGTGTGCACAAACCACAAAGATGATGCAAATCGTAGATGTTCATGTTTTTTTATAATTAAGCGAAAAATATGTTTCAATTTTCAGCTTCCTACTTTTTTGAAGATGACTTTTATGTTTTAGATTTTTAAAGTAATTCCCAGATTAAACATGCGTTTATGTTGAATTACACACATATATTTTTATAAATAAAAAAACTATTTTTAAAGGCTCAAGGGCTGACATCTTTATCACAGGCATTTATAATAATTGTAAATGACTTATGGATTAATAAAACATGCTACAGTCAATTTCCTTTGAATTTTATCCATCCTTATCTTGCATTAGATGTGTCTGCAGTAAAGAAGTTCTTGGTATGATGGCTTATCTTAAAATTTTGTGAGTAATGTGCGATGAGTGCTGAATTGTCCTTGTCTGTTAGGGACATCGAAGGGCTGGCAATCTGGCAACAATTTAATCTTTTGTATTACCGCTAAAAGCTACTGTACATGCAGTTTAGAATTTTTAGACAGTTACTTCCAGGGCTTTTAAAAAGCATTTAACAAATTTTTGGCAGAGTCATCGCTTATTTCGATGAAAATGAAAGATAATATGCTTTACCGTTGCTTTTTATTTTGAATTACTTTACGCATTGTTTGAAAACTACCATTTTTACTCGATATTTTTTGTGGCAAGCCTTTCAACCTGAGTAAGTTCAGGTGAAGATGATATGATCATTAGTGTATAAAAGTATGGAAATTTGTAATTTCAGGAATCATTTTCAAACTGTATTCGTACAACTGGACTCATGGTTGGGTTTTTGGAAAAAAGACAGTTTGGATTAGAGTAAAGTTATTTTTAAAATGTTAAATTTCAGGTGGAAGAAGCTTGCCTCAAGTTTGACCATTCTCTTACTGTGTTATTTGCATGGGAGTCTTGCTCGAACTTCTGGAAGGAGACAAAAGGTTTTACAAGTTGCACAGCCTGAACCGGATGTACAAGAGGTTCCCCGGTCAGAGTCTTCAACAGTAGTATCGTCCGGGGAAATCCAGCATTCCAAAGAAAGCCTTGTAATACCATTTCGCGAGAAGGAGCCGTTGACAACTCCAAAACCGGTCCAAGATCCAAACCGAATTTCACCACGAACCAGGTTAACAGTGAGACAGCGACCTACTTGCGACTCAGAGACAATAAATGGTATTCCACCAGAGAAGCGACTTGGTCGGGATGACGTCCACAAGTCGGCAAACATCGAACAAGAATCCCCCAAGGTAAATGCAATGACGAATTTGGATCAGGAAGCTGAAGTAATAGCACCGGACAGAAAATTGAAAAAATCTGAAAAGATGCGGAGACTTCCTAAAAGTGATTCTGAAGCCATTATAGATGACCAATCTTCATTGGCAGTGGCTCAACAAAGTGAACCTGGGGAAACTGAATTAACTGAAGTTGAAGCAAACAAAAAGGAGGAATCATTAAATGTGGAAGCCCCAGACATGACTGAAACAGAACTGAAAAAGTATCGACGAACTTCCCGCAGGAAATCCAGAAAGCCCACAACAACGACTACAACTACACCTCTGCCTTTGTCAAGTGAATCCATTAGTGACGAAACCCACGAGGCTGAAGAATTGGAATATGTCAATCCCGAAACTGAACCGAGAGAGGATGTTCATGAACAAGAAATTAGTCAGGAAGATGTCAAAGATGAGGAACCTATGAACCTTCCAGCGGCTAAACCCATGGATGAGGACGTAATAGCTATTCGTACGGACGAAAGTATCTCTATCCCTGACAATGGTCCAAATAGTGACGAGCACCCTATGGAGCAGACGCAGGCTATAGAGGAGGAAACCACAACTGCTAACACGAAGAAAGAAAACCGAAAGAAGAAGCGAAAGAGTAAAAGGACTCGAATGCATGAAGATCCTAATTATCGTCTGACAAGAAGACGGGATCCTCAGCATAGTGGAGATTCTACCGACGAGCGAAAATGACATAAGTAGCACAGTATGACCAATGAGTGATTTCATGTATGTTTCAAGACTTCTTGACATTGCAACTAAAAGATACATCTTCTTGTGAGAATATTATATGCATATATGTACAATAAAACTAGCAGTTTTTCGAATAGTTTCAGGAATTTTGAAATCTTAAAGCACTTTTTAATGCATCATATTTGGTCTATTGCAACTGATCTAACATGAATAATTGGGTAATTTTGCTGGTATTTATCAATTATATAAAACATGAAAAGTTAAGGAAAAACTATTCAAGTCCATGTCTCAGTTTAAAAGTGATGCGAAGAACCTGTTCTCCTTGTTGGCAAAGAGTTTACGTTATTTCTTTTGCCATAAGCTGAAACGTACATGGCGAGTTGGTTCAAGGAGTCTCAAAGCTAATTAAAAGGTTCTATATCATGTCTCTGTTTATCTTGAAATTGATATACTTTCATTATTTTTAAATGAGTACATACTATATGCAGGCAGACGCTCAGTTCTAATGTCCTAAAATCCCACAAATCATGGTCTCAGAACGTAGACATCAAGTGTTGACTCCCACAAATACAATTTGCGTTCACATCCCTCGTGCAAAATTAACAGTTTACGTTGTCACTTTGCTGAGAACATGTTCGACTTTTTAATTTACAGGCTAAAACTTCTAGATCAATAAAATACAGAGTAGGTTGACTTACGGCAAAATTCATCAGTAACTCTGGCATAAGTTGTGCATGCATGGAAGCTGTAATTAAATTGCAGCAACTTTTCAGCAGAATACATCATTCACAAGGAAATTAATAATTGTGCGTTAATAGCTAGCATCATGCTTAGAACTGCAATTGCATATTACAAAGGAGCTTTTGACTTAGCGCAAGGAATATCCTAGAATTGCAATTTTTCACAAAATTCACACCAAGCGCCAGTTTTCGTTATTGATAACAAATCAGGTCAATCAAAAACACAAGGTCACTCAAAAAAGTAGTTTAAAGAGCCTTATGTAAAGAATTAAAAAAGTTATTAAAATTTTTTATTGAAACCCTCGATGTTTATTGCTGGAAATTCTATTATGTGTTATTTTGTCCAGTACAAGTTTATTGGATTTATCCAAAAGTACAAACTGCTTTAGATTTAATAGCTGATAGATTTTTGAGGTACAAACGTTTCTACTAGTTTTGTTTTAAAAATAATAAAAACGAATTTCCCATCACGTTGATTGTTGCGTGTATTCTATGAAAACTTATATTTGGACATAAATGAGCAAGCTGTTACAGTCTAATGGTTCTCCTTTAAAAAATGCTAGTGCTCTTCGAAGCGAAAACAAATAGTAAAACCGGTTCAAGCATAGGTATGTTTTTATAGGTCCAAACTAATTCCAGTTCTAGTGACCCGGTCACATAAAAGTCTCACGAAATTTTTAGCGCTAAAATCATTTCTATCAAGCTTTAGATTCGGTATGAAAATTTAAGATGGTCATGGTGTACGAACACCATTGCACACCACCTGCAGAACCAAGCAGTTGTTGACTTTATCATTTAATTATGCCTCTGTTTCTGTCATTAAAGCTGTTGATGATGATAACAACGGATGTACAAACGGGTGCCAAAAACGTAGTGGAATATTTTGAAAATCTGTGTAGGTATCCATGTTTAGTACGTGCTTTTACTATTTTTCGGCGCAATTAATGCTACCTTTAGAATGATGTAGAATGTTCTATGTCATGCATATTGAAACCCGAAACCTCGTAATTTTCAGGGGTTTTGGAGGGTTTGATATGGGTTTAGTCACTAGAAAACAGGCTACATCGCTATATAAAACCTGGAAAGTTTTGACCACTCTCCAGTTTCAATGCTGAAAAGCTGTGAGTAACTCGTTTCCTTAAAAGCCGGTTATCTGCCCATACTATTTAGTCAAGTTAAGGACTGGAGTTTTCAGTATATAGACGTATACTGTATTTTGGTGTTGAAAAATGAGGCTTTCCATTTCCCTGGGAGCTTTGCTGTTGGTGTTTGCGGTAGTCTACGTGGAGGCCCTTCCCCAGTTTCCTTCCATGCCGAAGCCAGCAGACATGATGAAGCCGGGGACCGATATGATGAAGCAAGGTCATGGAATGATGAGCCATGGGAGTGACATGATGAAGCAAGAGGCCGACAAAATGAAAGAAGGTGCGGATTCTATGGGGAAAATGACGGAGGGCATGGACGTTCCAACAACGCCAAAGATGCCTATGTAGGGGAACTAATTCCTTGCAAAAATAATCTCACAACAGTCAAAATTTGAAAGTTTCCTTTAAGATAACGTAAAGAACTGAATAAATCTGTAGAAACACAAACATAAAGAATCGTTTTATGTACAAATAAAATTGGTATGTTTTTTTCCAAGATCCTAATAAAAAACGCGCTGCAGAAATCTAAACCTTATTACATATTATAGCACACAAAAACTATTTCGGAACGAACTTTTCTACAGTTATCTACGCCATAACCAATCTTCTCGTTGAAATCTTTGTCGTATTCAATCATATATTACATCTTTTGCAACGGAAATCTTTTGTAGGATAGTAGGTTTCGTTCTGCATAAAGATGCATTCCTCGGAGGCATAATAATAAGAAAGAATTCGCTATAATGGACAATATTCACACAAAGTCTGAATTGCATAATGTTTAAAAATGAGTTGTACGCAAATTAATATGTAATGTACTTATAAAATTCGTTGAATGTGAGAAATTTTTTGCTCCATGTGTTCTATTGCATATATCATTTATGCCATGTAAAATCTGGAACATTGTTCTTCCCAGCAGTAACCATCTTTCTTAGATTGCATAAGTTACCTAAAGCTAGCGTCACCGCTTGAATGCATTCACTAGCAACTAACTGCGTTAATTAAACTACCGTAACTTGAGTAGGTATCCCTGTAAAATTAGGTATGTTTGCTAAATTTGTTTGAACAAAGCTAAAACTAAGAACTAACGATGCGTAAAGCTCGCAGCAAAAGTCACATGCGTTCGGCTTCACATGGAACTCGTAGTTTTATTACTTCTTAATGCCAGTTTATTGGATTTTTTTTTTTATGAATGAATCATTTGATGACCCAGGCATGGCACATACCTCCTCCTTTAAAAAAAAGGTATTTCACACTCTTAACCCCAGTAATAAGTTTCCTGGATTGTATTTTACCGTATTTTTTTTAGGGTTGAGAGCCAATGCTGAAACCTGGATGTATAATGTTGAAAAGATATGTACAAAATAAAACTATTTTACAACTCGTATGCTGCAAAGTTCCGTATTCTAGCATATTATATAAGATTGAAAAATTACAGTTCGTATCATATGCAAAAAAGTTCAAGACAGAGGAGCTAAGTTGAAACTGTTATCACAGAACGTTTTGGGCTGATTACATAGTCTACATTCTAATTCCAAAAGCAGAATCCTGACGAGTTATCTTTGAAATGAAGTTTTCAAAAGCGCTTCAAGTGTCTCTAGCATGTGTGCTACTGCTGACTGTTGTAATTGAAGCAAGAACTACCCGTCATCACAGTCGTCCTCATTCCCGGAAACAGCAGGAGGAAGAGTCCCCTGCAGTGAGCCAAGTGCAGCAAGATGAAGTGCAGGCAGTTGAAGTAGAACCAGCCCAATCTGAAGAAACAGCCACCCCTGCAGCTCCACAAAAGTCTCGTCCTGTCAGACAACGCAAAGCGCCTATTGTCTGTAATGCAAACACAGCAGCTTCCAATCTCGGAACTGCAGATAAAAAGGAAACAGCTCCAGCCAGTTTGGAAGTCATCAAGCCGAAAAGTGCTGAAAGTATTGAGATTCCCTCCAGTGAAGAAGTGGAGGAGGAGAAACAAGTCGAGGAAAGTCCTAAGCCAATGCCGGTCAAAAAACCAAAAGGGAAGGTCGTAGAAGCATCTTCAGAAGAAAGTGAGGAGGAGAAAGAAGAGGAAAGTGAGGAAGATGAGTCAAGTAACTTGAGTGCCGCAGCTGCATCCCCAGAAGTTCCAGAAGCACCTAAGGCCCTGACAAGCATTGAAATCCCAACTCAAGAGAGTACTCCTGCAGTGGAAAGTGAAGAGGAGCCAAAACCTAAAGCCAGAAGGGCAAAGCATCATCGGAGTGACGTTCGCAAAATTGAACGCCCCCATCGAAGGCGAGTCGTCTTCCACTCGGACGAGGAGTAGTGAATGATAATGTGTCTTGTCAAGTTTGAAACCTTGAATGCATTTGTAATTAGTATTTTTTATATTGTATGAGGTATACTTTTAATTACTCATGCTTGTACTGAATAAATCAATGTGTAAAGCAATACATGCACCTGCGTGACACCTGTCACAAATCGAACTGCATTTAAAATTTGTTCGTTCTTCTTTCTATGGGCAATTAGACACGTATTGAATTATTTATGGCTTTCCATCGGAGCTCAATTGTTTTGCTGGTTCGCGAACGGTATCAGCTAGGGCAATGAACATCAAGGATATTACGAAACTGTCCAGGTATTAAGTGTACGTACACACTTGGAAGCTTCTATTGGTATATGATTACGTACACCGATTTGATATGCTATGTTTGTATGCAGTAAGCGCCCGTGTCTAGAGATGACCTTTGCTGTTAGATTTCGAATTCAAGTTTATTGACTGCCAGCTACAAAAATACGTAAGTCTGAGTTGTTTAATGCGAATGCCTAATGCATGTGTACAATTAGTATTTGAACATAACGCAGAAATTACTTCGCTTTCTTCGGCTTAGCAAACGATGTCCGCTTCAAGGCATCAGGAGTTTGAAAAGCTGTTTTTTTCGCATTTCATTTCACTACGAATGTTTTACCAGCCTTTCTAACTTCCTTCCTACTCATATATACCCAGTGTTACGTCAATCGCGTGATTCGAATCGGATTTACATTTTATTGTCGCACGGATATTTTTTGCACGCTATCATGACAAAATGTATCAGTTCTAGTTTGAAACTAGATTATACTGTCCAATTGCCACAGGATTTGAATTATGGTACATTAGGTACATCAGTTATTAGTCCCAGCACATTGTCGGACGGTAAAAGACCTAAAGATATATAGATCCTTCACTGAAATCTGATTCATCAATAATTGGCTATATTACTTTTAAATATTTTTGCACAGCGATCAGTTCAGTAGTGGTAAGACGTTTCACTCGTGTGAAAATGGAATCTGCACCGATACGTTTTGGAAATGTGGCTGTGTTTAGGAGCGTTTAACCGTAATATTGGTTTTCAGCTACGATTCTGTGTTTTTAATTATATTTTCTTTGTAATAAACACTGTGATTATTTCTGTGGATGCCGGTAACAGTTCATTTTGTTACGAGGGCCCTACCTGTGGACCAGCAGTGTGGGGTCAGCTTCCCAATAGTCGGATATGTCAGTACGGCTTTCTCCAGTCGCCGATAAACTTAGAGAAGAGCAAAGCAAAAAAGATCCGCAAGTCTGTTAATCTTGTGTTGAGCAAAGAATACGCCTATGTCCATTCGCCATTCTACCTGAGGAACACTGGTTATAGTGTTTCGTTAACTTTAAACACGGAGGAGACATCTTCATGCTTAGTAAAGGGGAATGGCTTCCTTCCAAATGAGCCTTTTGTGTTCTCCTCCCTCCACTTTCACTGGGGACCCAATGACAGCTTGGGATCTGAGCATACAATTGACGGACGATCGTTTCCCCTAGAACTTCATATGATTCATGCCCAAGCAAGTAATCCAAACCAATTGGCAGTTTTTGGAATCTTGTTTCAAATCTCTGATGTCGATAATGCAGCTCTGAATCCTATTATTGATAATTTAAAAATTGTTACGAATCCTGGCGATGCAGTTTTGATATCACCCGCGTTTTCCGTTAACCTGACTGCATTTATTCCGAAAAAAGTGAAAGTGTTCAGGTATCAAGGATCACTTACGACTCCGACCTGTGATGAACGAGTTATTTGGACTGTTTTCGATCAAATACAATCTGTTTCAAGAAGGCAGGTAATGGCATTCAGGAATTTACTGAATCGTGATGGAGGGCTCCTTCAAAGCAATTTTCGACCAATTCAGCCCACGTACACGATCAAAAGGAAGGACGTATTTTATTTAAAAAGTATCATTCCGATTGTGACTAGGATAAATGGTTAGTGGATAAGAAATTATAACCTAATGTGTTGGGCTAGTCAACTGAAAGTCAAGTATGGTATCACTGTCCAGTTTTGTTGCTTCAATTACATATGAAAACTATAGAGGATTTATTTACAGTAGCTCAAATGGTAATTAGTAGTTCAATGATTTACATGTAAGGAAGGATTCTAAAAGTTAATTACATTCTTAGAGTTTATAATCTACATACGGGAGGCATGTACCGTTACCCGACATTTTCAATGACTGTTTTCATTTCAAAAAGAGATATGTCTCCAGGTCCGAGTTTAAGCTATTCCGTTGATATGAAATAAGCTAGGAATATAAACTATATACTTTTATTTTATTATGTACGCGAGGGTTTTGGTGAGTATTTTGATACTAGATGTAGGAACATGACTATAGGTTACCATTCTAATGAAAGCATTATTATTACTCTTATTCATAATATTTTATCTTTCAATTCATCCGTTGGTATACGTTATGACAGCCTTGTTCTTAAAAGTAGTATCCTATGAAAGGACTATGAATAAATTTTTAATTCAAACAGAAAAAAATCTGTAATATATTGTAATTTGAGTGTAAAAAATTGTCTCTAACACAAATCTTTTTTTCTCTCGTAATAACAACTCAGCATTAGATTTTTTGTTGAATTATAATTTTTTGTAGAAAGAACCATACAAATTCAATGCATATCATCACTTCATCGGCTCTGAGACTTTAAGTCTATTCGGCCAGATTTATTCTTGTTTCTCCTCTTCTTTCCCTCCTTCAGCTCCTGCGGGCGGGGCTTCTTCTGTTTTCTCTTCCGTCCCTTGTTCTGCAGCTCCGCCTTCTGCACCAGCTTCTTGTTCATTTTCATTCGCTGGGTTATCTTCTGTAAAAAAGGTAATAGTTTGTGGTGACATTTAAGGACAACGTATGATTCAAAAATTATTTCATTCATAAAATGCATGCTAGTCAAACACAACACACAGTGGAGTTAATGTTTCTTTCGTCCAACCCATTCAGTCGTGGGCGAACTACGTAAGCCAAGCTAAGTATTAGA
>VICI01003462.1:0-13239 GCA_019593645.1 Akabosia matsudoensis | reverse complement strand
CCCAATTCCTGTTCCATCCCCATCACCTCGTTCAATGATGTTAGGAAGCCATTTAATGATGCATTCCCCCTTTCCTGGTTCTTCTACCCCCGGACCAACTAACATGGGCACTAGTAGCGAGAACATGTCCCCGAACAATTTGCTTTTTCCTGATCCCAAGGAAATGATGAAAATTATCAGTGCAGCCTCTAAGGAATCATCGGCACGGGATGATGAAGAAATGTTGAGTCCCAGTAAAATTTCCAAAGGTCATTCCAGAAGTAGTGGTAGGAGCAGCCGAAGCTCCGATGACGTAGCTCATCATCAGGCTCGAGGCACTGGAAGTGGAAACACGGAGATTTGCGATGATAATGATAGCAGTATGCCAGCAATCGATCTCACTTTTCGTGGAATGCAACCAAAAAAGGAACAAACAAGTGGAGGTGATGAAGAGAAAGAAAATCGGGAAGAAACTTGTGGGGCACCGAGCGTGGGAACGCGAGGCAGTCGTAACGTATCCAGAGACTCGATGGCTGGCGCATTAGAAGAAAGTCGAAGTAGATCAGTAACTCCAGCAAGTGGTTCGGTACAACAGCATGAGAGATCTTCCTCGGC
Source organism: Akabosia matsudoensis (assembly GCA_019593645.1). Classification (NCBI taxonomy): domain Eukaryota; kingdom Metazoa; phylum Arthropoda; class Collembola; order Entomobryomorpha; family Paronellidae; genus Akabosia; species Akabosia matsudoensis. The sequence goes on along the minus strand of VICI01003462.1, from coordinate 12,645 downwards.
AGCCTCCCATCATCAGAATATTCATGAATTTCACCACCACCAACGAGAATCCATGAGTCCGTCTGAGAAAGTCTCCATAGGTAGCGGGAGCGGTGGAAAACGAACTCCTAGACCGTCATCAACGTCTGTAAGCAGTTCATGTTCCACTCCACCTGCATTGTCAGACCCTAAGACGAATGGGATGATGAGTCATATCATGTCCCCTGGATCCAAAGATCAGCAACATGATGCAGCAGGTATAAATAACAAAATGGTCATGATGATGCTCAACGCTGGAGCAGCAGCTGCTGCAGCCGCTGTTTTAGAGGGAGGTAACGGAAACTCAACCAATCGGTTGGGGAAATCAAATAAAGGATCTGTTGACTACAGTTCTGTAATTGAAATGACTCGATCATCACGTGTACGAGGCTCATCGTCTGCGTCCTCAGTAACTGGTGCAAATGGAGGAAAAATCAGCCCTGTTGCTACACAGCTTCCCGGTGGAGCTATTCTCACAAGTGCGACAAACAGTCAGAGTCTGGCAGAGTTGCTAATGACAAATCCTCCCGAATTGAATGAAAGTTTGGCCAAACTCAATCCTCAAGTTTTATTGAATGCCCATCGCGGAGCATCTGGTGGGTCCCCGGTTGGCTTCAATTTCAACCTCAATCCTGCATTCATGCAAGCGCTCAGTCCCGAAATTGCAATGAGACTTCTTGATCCAGCTTACTTGTCAACTCTTCAGCAGACCATTCAACAGCAACAGCTTCAACAACCGCAAACATCAACCACACCACAGCCACCGCAAGGTCCAGTAAAACGTGGAGTTTCCAAGTGTGTTGAGTGTGACATTGTGTTCTACAAGTACGAGAACTACCTTGTGCACAAGGAACACTACTGTGCTGCTAGAACAAACAATTTAGTTCCAGGTGGCTCAAATTCAAGCACAAACTTTCCATCGTCAAGTAAATCTACCACAAGCGTCGGTAGCGGTAAATCTGTAAAAAGTGTTTGCCGGGATACTGTAAGCCGAGGGAATGGAAAAGACTCATGTCGCATGTCATCATGTTCCTCGCCGTCTAAAAGTGAGTTAGACGATGATGACTGCATAAGCCCACCACCTCCACTTCATCGCAAAGGCTCATTAAATAGTTTGAGAAAGTCTCCAGATGCTTCATCCACAGCCCTTGCACAGTCTTTGTACTCATCCAAGCCAAAGAGCAAATCTGCAAATCCAATCATCACCAGTCCTATTAGCATTTCACCTGTGCCCAGTCCAAAGGGGTTTTCTCTTATTCCGGGAAAGGAGCACGGAGGAAAAGGGAACAATAGCAATTGCCAGTTTCCTTGTTCCATTTGTGGAGTCAAGTTTAGCACAATAGACAATCTTCACACTCATCAAACTTTCTACTGTAATAATAAAAGAAAAGCTGGCAACGCTTTTACCACAACTAGTAGCTATGATAGTAACGGGGAGAGTGAGCACTGCGGTGGGAGCAGTGAAAGCAAAAATGGAAATAATGGGGATACCAGTAGTATGATCCTTGGTTTAGCTCATCCAGCCACAGCCTCTTCGCCTCATGAGAAGGGAAATAAGAGCCCTGCTCCCGGTTGCAGGAATGGTTTTTTGCGGTGTGGTAAATGTAAATTGCCTATCCCCGAGGAGCAAATGAGCACACACATTCGAGTGTGCTTGGGAGCTGCGAGCCCTTCCTTGGGTGGGAACGGTCGTGCAGCAAGTGGGGAAGTAGGAGTAGGATGGAAATGTCCTTTCTGTGATGTGTACACCCCGACAGTTAGTGCAGCACAAAAACACTTGGAAACTCACACGGGAATCCGCGCTTTCAAATGTCTTTTGTGTGGCTACCGAGGGAACATCACTGAGGGGCATGAGAACGCATATCCGCACTCACTTCGACAAAAGAGTTTTCGATCTTTCTGAGGGAGATTATATGACTTGCATCACTGCGAACGATGTGGAACCAACGACTTCCTCAAGTAACAACAATAACAGTAGCAATGGGAGCAGTAGGAACGTTACTTCTCCTTCAGATCAAATCCACCGAGCCATGCCGTCTCCGACTAGTGTTAACTTGGTTGTAAATCGGCCTGGTGAAATGGCTGTTGGAGGAAACAACAATAAGGCAAATACTCAACAGCAAACATACCCGCTTCTCCACTGATGCATGCAAAAATGGAAATCAGTTGAGCAAAAGTGTTTCTGAGGGGGGGAGAAGAGGTGAAAGTGCTGGACCAGCAGATAGAGAATCCCTGTCTCCGAGTAGCTCGTTTCCAGAGGATGGATCTGATATCAAAGTGTTTCATTCTCCGTCTGACATGATGATGATGACAATGATGACAGAAAATGACTCCAACACCAGCACAGAGAACAACAACCAGCTTCACTACTGCAATCTTTGCAATTACTCATCTCCATTTAAGGGAAATATTCTTAAGCACATGAAATTAGTCCATAAAGTGCAGATTCCATTGGACATGACGGAAGCTGAAGCTGCAGCTTTGATGATGATGCAAAGTAGTGGAGCTGTTCCAGGCGATCATGAAGGATTAGCTGCAATGTCGATGATAATCAACAACCGAGGACTTGTTTCAGGAGAAAAAATGATGGACGACATAGCTGGTAGCGTCGAATCTTCTAGAAACTCGACACCTAAAGCGCCCATGGACTTTTCAACTCCTGCGTTGTCCGTGAGTCCATCTCTTCTAGGTAAATCTGTATCTCCAGTAGCTAGTACGTCAGCATTAGGTGAACGCGAAGCTACAGAAGGCAAGTCAAGACGAACTTCGGCGGCTACTCAAAATGGCACTAAAGAGGAAAGGAATCTTGGGGAAAATGTAGAGAGAAAGTGTTCTAGTCATTCCTCTGCTGAAGACGACATTACAAGCAGTGGGTTTATGGAGAAGGAACAACAAGGCTGTACAGCAACTGGGCCATCATCAACGGCTAGTACGGGCACTGAAAATTATTGCAAGTCTTGTGACATTTCATTCAACTATGTTTCCTCATTTAATGCTCACAAGAAGTTTTACTGCTCGAGTCAAGTATCTTCAGATGCGGAGGCTCCAGAACGGGCCGCAACTCCAGTCCAGTAGTTGCTAAGTGATGAAAAAAGTTCCGGCTGCTCTCCCATTTTACTGTTTAACAGCGAAGTGTTTAGTCTGTACTCTATAGTCACTTCATGTGTGTATTCCAATTTCAATGTGTATATGTTTGTACACTGGGGAAAAATAAGTCTCTTTTACCTTACGCTTCAATAAAATGTATTGTTAAATCGATGCTCCATTACCAAACTGTCAGGAGAACATATTGCCGTAGTTTCACAAGCGAGTACCCAAAACAATAATCAAATAAGTTGTGTGCTTTTCATTGTTACTATCAGTTTAATAGGGAAAATGTAAAAACTCAGCATGAAAATCAATTTGTTACCTTTAAAGTGACTCCTTCAATGAAAGGATGGGTCATTCCAGATGTAAAGAAAATATTAATCGTGGTTTCCATTCAGTATATACAATCTGTTTACTCTCTACAATACATCAGTAAATTGCTACTCATTTTTACAAGACTGCAACAATATATTATTCACTATGATCATCAATAGCTTTCACGATATATACTGAGAGAGCTGGTTACCAAATGAGTCGTTATTTTTTATTGCCACTAGAAATCGCACACTCTCTCCTAGATGAAAAATTTGGTCTTCGTATCATTTGCTGATGCCACTCCTAACTGCTATCTTTGTATAGTGCTTATGTGTGTGCATGAGTAGGTTCTGATCGGCTTGTGGTAGCCTCTTGGAATCTTTTCAAGTGATCTTATTTTTTCTTCTACTCCAATACATTCAATTGATCCGTGAAACTATTATCTCTGTAGGGCTTGAAGACCATGAGGTTCGTACAGACTCAAATGGAGATAGATGAGTGTTGATATTTTGGGCTCACCACGAGAATAAATCTCTCATGCAGAAGTAAGGGAAAGTATTTGGAACACATAGTTTATTTTGTACGTTAGCAACAATTCTCTCATGTAACTTTACGTCAACTCCTGACTCACAACTACGTCAATAAAATAGACCATATGTAGACAGTCATCATTGTGGAAGTGCATTGAATGACCGTGAGAAACAAAAATGGGTTTTTCTCAAACCCACCCGCACAAGTTCTACGATGTTGAGGAAGGCTTGCAATTCTCATTTGTGTAAGGGATTCAATATGGTTGATAATTTCCCTCTAATGGTGCATGTAAAAGGATAACCAACCACATAATGCAAAAGGGAAATTCATGAGTTAGAACAATTGGCATGTCTACTACTTTTTATTTAACAAAGTTAAAAGTATGCATAATAAGGGAATGTTTTTTCGGATGAAAGCGTAAGATTATGTCAAAACGTTGCCATAAAACCAGAAAACTAGACGGTAATGGAGCGTACTTTGTAGTAAAAGAAGATTTTGTTGTACTATTGCGAAATTGTTCCAACAAACTACTGGAATTGTGTGCAAAACTAGATTATGTGTATGTTTAGCATATGGACTACATAAAATTTGTTTCATCGAGGTTATGCAGGATTTGAAATGAACGTATGCAATGCGTATAGGAGGAAAAATAACATTTTTCGATTTCCGGAAATCTTATCGCAACAAAATCGAAACCTCTGATAGCAATTGCAGGACCTAATAGGGTAAAAGGCGTAGCGAAATGCAAACAAGAATCCATTATGACCAGTTCGTGATCACATAAACAAACCATACATTGAACGTATACGCATATTTGATACTCGGTTTGTTACTTTAATGCTTCTTCGTCATGAAAGCTGCACGAGACAGAATTCGTATATGGAAACTATACAGTGTTAAACAGGGAAATATCATTACAATAAGGCTTACAACAAAAAAATAAATCTTAGATATTTATAAATTTTTGATCAGATAGAAGAGATAAATGTTTTCCGAATGTACAAATATGTAACTTTGTAGGAACCTCATCGATACAAGCATGCTTTCATAACTCTCAAACATAACTTATTACTATTATCATAACCAATTATACGTTAAACTAGACTTTTAAAACAGAAAGCTGTTACAGACAAATAAGGACAAGAGCAACGAGATAGGTTTAAAAATGATGTGTCACGAAAACTAAACAATGGAATTTCAAAGTATCCACATATAGAACAAGTAGCATTTACATTTTTCGTCAGCATACTGTAGAAACTTAATGAACGGATCCCTATGCTCTAACACGCATTCGTAAATTATGTGAGGCACAGGCACATTTTGCTTTAATTATTATTTAATTATTTCTTTCGAACAAGTGTTTGAGGTTATACTGGAGCAAAAATGTAAGGCAGGGTTCCCAAAACATTGCGTAACAAACCGACTGACTGTAGCATGCAAATTTTTAAGGTCCGTCTACTTTAGCTCGGGTATGTCTCCATTCAAATTCCAGCTGAAATCTCGGGATTTTTGTTCTAACTGTTTGGACGCTGGTTCGGGATAGCGTCGCAAGTGATGTATGTATTCATGTTTTGCGTTTGGAAGTGTCGTGAAAGAATCCCAGCTTACTTTCACTTCCCAGGCCAAAGAATTTCTTTATGCATAGTCTGTTTGTGCGTGTGTACTGTCAGTTGCCATTAAGACAGATTTAACAGTGAAAGCTTGTGCTTCGTGGTTACACTACACTAATGAGTTTTCGCGATAGTTTCGAGAATATAGGACAATTGGCTATGAATAACAGTTTTTATTTACAAGCCGGTTTCATTCTAACTGATTCCATTTTTAGTACAAATTTTCAAGTTGGATAGACATTCATGAACATACACATGGGTCTGGTGGGTACGCCAGTAACGTAAATGAATGGGATGCACAGCAAAGCAATTGTACATTTGTACACTCTTTGCGTGTTCCCCGTTGTAATGCCATCTATTTAATGAGATGCACTTACAAGTAACCATTAAATAAACTAGAAATGTGCAAACAACGATAGTAAATTTAATGTTCCAAAATGTGTCAATGGTCTTTTGCGTAGGTTCTCATTATAATTTAGGTTAATATACAGTTTTACAGAAAAGGGGACAAGGCATTATAGCTGTGACATATCCTGTAACGGTAACGTTATGTTGTTAACTTTATTTTTAATGGAAATTCTTCGGTAGAGTAACGAAATATTACCAATAAGTATCCACAAAAAGTATACGTTGGTTACAGACTAGAACTGCATTATGAAGTTTACCACTGAACCGTACCAGGGGAATCAACTTTGAGCAATCTGTCGTCATAATATGGAAAGTTGTTTACACAAGGGTAACCAAATTAACCTGCACTTGAACCAAGGATTATCATACCAAAAAGTTCAAGAGTCAAATCGCAATCAACTCGGATCTTCTTCCGTGTCTATCCACTCCGTGTAATTATTAAGGTACATTTAAGAGGGTGGCTATCCATCGGTATATGAGTGCAATTAATTAACAGGAAAAAATGTACTGTACAAGCTTTTGAATGGTTAGAATAAGGACAATTTATCTTTTACTTGTGTAACCGGTACCTATTTATGCAATATGATATTCATTACAATTACAATGGCGACAAGGCTATAAATCCGATACACCCCGAAGTACTGAATGTTTAAGTGAAGTTTAGCAATGGTAATAATATGTTTAATAACTAGTTGAAGGTTAAAGCCCATTCGAATGTTGCATAATAGGACGTGCGTCAAAAACTATTTAACAAGCTTTAGAAGTTTTAACTAAAATATTCGAAAAAAGCCATACATTAATTTTTCATGTCTATGTTTTGACTTACCATTGTCTTTTTTAATAATATTATACGCTTTTGTATGTTTTTTCTTTTTATAATCACATTTTACAAACTTACGCCATGTTCTGTGATTTTCAACGAAATAATGTTGTTGTTTTTGTTACTTAAAGCGATTGAGAATGTGTAAACTTTAAATAAATATTAAAAATACGCATGTATACTGTGCTACATTTTCATTGTAAACGATTATTCTGTATGCTTTATTATCATCATCCGAATAATGTTTACTACATTACATTATTGCTAAGACGAAAAATAAATAATTTGTGATGAGTTCAATACAAAAAACTTCTTGTTTCCCTGATTTATACTTTGTCATAAAAATCACTCGTACTGCTTTCCGAGAACCATGCAGACTTGAGTTTTTTCTGTGTACGTTTTTGTGTAGGCGAGAAACACATGCAAGCTAATTCTTTCCCCGAGGAAGTTCCGTTATAGGAGAAAGGCATAAACTGAAATCTTAAGAAAATGCAATACATAGAATTTCCTACGCGATATCACATCTACTTTAAGTAAGGTCCTGTATAGGAACTTTTTTTATAGCTCCTATAAGTTGTAAGTCTAGGTTGTAGCATAGTTGTTTTACACCAATTTTACACAATTTGCAAATAAGAATAAGGTCAGAATTCAGAATGCTTCACATATTCCTATTTCGAGTGGACTCCACTGTTAAGAAATGTTATATTAACCTTAGCAACAAGACCTTCCTCTATCGCAATTCCTGTGACTAGGCATAAGACAAGACAAAGTAAGAGACTTCAATCATGCATATGACTGTGACTAAGCGTAGCCTTGCGGATTCAAACGGAACCGGCGATTTCTTTTAGTGTTACATACATACCACGATTGAGCCTATTTTAAACCCACACCTCAGAAACACCCTGCCCATTATCACAGGGTCTCCAATAGCTGCCTAGTTGCTACTTAATTTATTTGTGACCACTATTAGCCCATTCCTGCAATTGCCCCTTATAGTCAGTATCATAGAGTAAACATATACTAGAGAAGCTGACTCAATGTGTTTTTGATAACATGATGATATAATAATTTTAACGGGCAAGTGTTGTACCTGACCGATGTAACATGGCAATGATAAAATTTGCTACGTACTAACAATCATTTAAACAATTGGATTTTTGTAGCTTTCGATGAAAAAGATTTGCAATTTCAAGAAATCGTTTCCATTTGTTCATAAATGGCAGGAGAAGATGGCATGCTGGAAATATCAATTTTTACTTTCAATCGGGCAAGCTTTCAAATCAATGATTATTCATTCGAATACTAAATTATTTGGAAGAAAATGATGTAAAAAACTGGTTTAAAAACGGCATGGATACACCGGTCAGGTTATCGTTTGGTTTCCATTATTTTATTCGATGTCCGTGATCTGCAGTATTTATTTTTTGCGGTCCCTTTTATACTGTAAATTTTCTACGGTAACAATAATAGCAAACACGGAATAGTGGAAATTCCAGGCTTTGAAAGTTGACAGTAAAAAGTTATCAAATACATGCATGTCGTACTTCACATTAACACCACTTTGTTATTGATGTTAGAAAATCAAAAATAGGTGTAAATTTTATGTCTGCAGGTTTTCACAAATATTGTCGACAGAGTAAAACATTTTCTCCGTCATTAATAAACAGGAACTTAGAAAAAGGGGCTCATAATAATAATGGCGTTCTACTTTAGTGAGTCAAAATATAGCATATTGCTAAATTGTACTATTTCATAGGCTTTTGTACTCGTTTTTGCTATTTTAGCGAGTTCATTTCTTGAGACAACTTTGGAATTGACATGACAACTCACACTCCATTTGTAAGCGTTTTGATCGAACACAACTTTATCTGCAATAAATCTTGCGATTCTCTCTCACACCAAAATGCAACCGAGTAAATTCGATGATAGTAAAATGTTCAATGAACGGAATGGCTCTGTAAAAGGAAATCCGACTGGCACTACCTGTCGTACGTATGAAACGAGTTTATCCACAAAATAGCATCGATAGTAACATATTCTACCAACCGGTAAACAAATCTACGGAAGTGTGGAGAACGATTCCGCCGTAAGCAATAATGCTTATACGATTTACAACATAATCGTAGAAAAAATACTTTTCTGTAACCCTGAGACGCGGCTGTTACGTATTTTGATCTATATTCTTTACAATTCTTGAAACTCGGGATAGGACAATTGTTTTGTGCGGAACAGAAGTCGTAAACATGCCAAAACAGTAGTGATACACAAGCAGATAATTCAATGCGACATAGCAAAGTCAAGCACTGTCCGCTCGTGACCTGGATTTACTAAGAAAAAGGGAGCGCAAGGAAGGATCACGGTATCATTGTTTCTCCTCCTTGCAGCACGTGGACAAATATGGGAACGTGTACTTAACATATTCCGACGCAAAAAAGGATGACACAAGAAGGTAAAAACATGACATGCTGAATTGGTGTCAACTATCACTAACCTTAAACGCTTCTAGAAAGTGTATTTTTTCCGATGTATCCACTACGAAGGACCTTTTACTAGCGGAGGCATTTCAAATCTGTGAAACCAATATCTCAGCATGTAGGAGCCGTAAAAGCTTTGGTGAGACCACATCTATCTCTGCAATAGGTTCGGTTTCTTATACCTTAAAAGTATCCTCTGAGAAAAAACATTGTTATAAATTGTAAATTCTTTCTTACGAAACATTTTCTTTGAACGAATGTGAAAATGAAGAGAATATCATGTCACGTGTTTGATTGCAGTCGTCTATCATCCTGTTTGAAACAGGAACCAAAACAACGTGATAAACGTAACCTTTTACGCAGCTGCCTTGCTGTTATCCAACACTATGAAGGAATATCTTGTGTCTAATGCCAGGCCTGAGCCCTGTTCTTTTATCAAGGACTCTTAACGTCACTGTGTATGAAAAAGAACAACCTGTTTAATTGCCACATCCGATTGTTTTTTAAAGGCTATCCGCTATACAACAGAAAGCCCTTTCACCATCTACATCATAACACATAGCAAAACAGAATCATTTATTTGAAAACTCTGCAATCATTGCAAACGAATCTTCAAAGGATTCAAATGAAGAAATCTCCACTTGATGGACGTTCAAGTTCCCTGAAACCCAATTATATTACTCTGTTCGACTTGGAATGGTTCGAATTCAAAGACATTCCGCAAAAGCTTTCCTTAATAAAACTACCAAATGTAATTAGCAACAACGTTCCCTGTTACGTGATACCCACTTATACCTTCATGCTATCATCCACTCTATAATAATCAAAGGTGTCATAGGCATTTCATTATTTCAGCGATTTCCGTCTTTAATTAGATGTGAAGTTGTGGCAGTACAATTTTTATTGCTGGAAATAACGTGTATGAGACAACATATTGACAAAGGGCCGATGCGCTTCGGGCCTGCAAAAATTGCATATAAAGCGTCGATGCTAAAACTGTTCGCGCCCGGATACGGTATCGGAAGTAGGATTACAATCCATCCTAAACTCATTTTCAAAGTGATCGTTATGGATAACCAGTCCGTGAAACCCCGATTAAACATGTTGTACTGCTCGTTCTGGTTTTGTTTATGGGGAAGATGAGCGGAAAAATAGGTGGGCGTTTTATATGATTCGGTGCTTCGTAATATGTATTTTTTGACTGGATAAAAAATGGCTGGATCTTACTTCCAAGAGTTCCAACAACATACAAATACATATGTATTTATTGTGATGTGAACACTTCCATGAATCGTTTTTCGTGAGAAATTCTGTTATTCCACCTTTTCTCATTGAACACAATAAATTCTTTTTTCAGTATTTCTGGTTAAAACACATTGTGAAGTGAGAATTTTTCATGTTTTTGAGCAACAGATTTTTGATAATAGTTTCCATTTAGCAATTGAAATGAATTTTCCACAATATGATTCAATTTTCGATTTGAAGAACGACATGTTGACAGGTTTCATAAGCTTTCGATTTGCTGCATAATCTGTTTCTGCAGTTAAAAGCAATAACCAGTACACGGTAATCTAAATATGTTATACCAATGACATAGTTTAGAAACAGAGACGCGTAGAATATTGATTTTGATCTACTACACTCGTCAATTCGATAAGTGAAAATTTGTTTCATTTAACAATTTCACTTATGAGGTTTTCAGAAATATCTAAACCTCTGCTTAGTCGATCAAATTGGAACTTATTCGAAGGAACCTACGCCCACGCCCAAGCTATCTTATATGCTCCGCAAGCAGTAAATTCTCCACCACGAAAATATTTTGTATCCAAAGTTTAACTTCTGAAGATCTTTATTTCTCTCTCAACTATTCGACAAACTTCAGTAGAAGCTATACTTATACTATTTAGGCATCAGATCCAATTTGTATATATTTTTGCAGGAAATCGTATCCAATGCACGGAACGGAAGTATATGCCCATCTCATGAGAGGCCATTTCCTACTCCTATTCTCATACACATTCACTCCATTCTATTAGGATGACTGCATTTTGTATCAGCTCGATTATCTTCCAAAACGATTCTAGTCAGAGGCAGCCTCCGTTTTTGGAGTACTGTGTGAGTTCATCGGGATTTTTTTCGTGCAACAGCCGCCGAGTAAAATATAGTATTTTGTAGTTTTCCGAAGGCAACAACATTTAACAATGATCATAAAAGGATACGTACTTCCCTTCTCACGAAGAAAAAGTCAGGGGAACAAAAAAAAGTAGTGCAAACGCTTGGTGACGGAGACCAATGTTTTACAGAGATGTTACTTTCTCCTTTACCTTTTCCACGTAGCCTTGTCAGTGAACCAAAACCGAAAAAAATGAATATTATCATCCGTCCTCAACCTGAAGTTTAGTTCAGAATTTCTTTTCCACCTGAATGTGCTTTTGTGCCGACATAAAATATAGTTAACTTTGTTGGAGCAAGCTTTTTCTCCGCTTTTTTAGCTTACATATGACAAGCTTTCAGAATTCAGGGCTGAAACTGGTCGTTTTTTGTACTAAAAATCTACTCCATATTTATATAAAACGATGAAATTCAGAGCGTCTTGACAAAAATGTGAGGCATATTTGTGGACATGAGAAATTCCCTTAGATCGCCTCTCAAATACCTACTTGTAATACATACACATGATTTCCTAGACGGTTTGTCGTCATATCCGCATTATTTAGCAATATAATACACAATTTGTATCGTTGATCGTAAATCGATTCCAATGATCGGACTGAATCATCTTCAACATGGAGATTTGCAATCATTAAAGGGAACAAATAGTCTCACTACTACAAATGCCTGCATTGTCTCCAAAAATACCTACGTCTTTGAGTAGCAAGCCATTTTGAACAGAGTGGAAGCAAATAAACCAGTGGAACGAAATACCGAAGTAGCGCGAACCCTGAACAAAATACGCAAAAGTTCATGTCAATCAGACAAAGTATGTCCAAATTATGACTACGAACGAAAACCGGCACCTTCAGCTTATTCTTTGTCTATGGCTACTGAGAACCTCCATACAAAATTTTATTATTTCCAGACAAATTGTGCACGAGTTATCCCTCAAAAACGAATTCGGGCACCTGCCGTACCTGAAACTCGATGTAAGCGCATTTATCTGTTGCCTCCGCCTACCAAGAACCTGTACAAAATATGGTGTCAATCACACAATACGTGTTCAAGTTATCCCTCAGAAACGAATTCGGGCACCTGGAGGTACCTGAAACCCAGTTAAAACCCCTTTGTCTGTTGCCAAGGCCCCCCAACACTCTGTATGGATACCAATCGGACAGTATTTGGAAGTTTTGTCATTTTTTTTTTATGTACTTGCTCTGCAACACCG
>VICI01003461.1:0-13241 GCA_019593645.1 Akabosia matsudoensis | reverse complement strand
TTTTCATGGAAAATAATCTTTTTTTGAATGACACATTGAAGCAGTTTCCATTTCTGTGTACGGACCGGTGAAATTAACAAATAGAAAGGGTTTTCATCAGAGCCATACAGGTCAGCAACTACTTATTCTCACTCTCTCAAGTGGTAACTGCCTAATTGCTAAATATGCAAAAAAGATGTATTTCGCGAGATGGACTTCATGCATATGAATTTTCTCCTGATTTCGCCAGCTTTCCGTCCTAGAGTCTGTACTTTTGTTGGTTGTTTCTCGATAAGCATGGATGGAATCTAGTTACATACTTGGTTTAATAAGAGACCAAGGACATGACGCCTGCTGAGTTTAGCATCTTTTTAATGCATAAAATTAAAGCGTCAGCTCAGATGACAGCTTAAGTGGAACCTTTACCCTTTTTTACTCTCTTTTGCGAGAGTGATCTACCTTCGTTTTCAGGTGCTTTGCCGGATGTGCCTCTGTTGGGGAATCCAATCTTTTTTCGCTCCCTCGCTTGAAACTCAATCAGTGCTTGAGCTTTTCACGCCAGTACACCGAAAACTTTTAACCCGGACAGTACGAAAACCGCATAAAAAATAAACCACCACGTCCTCTAATACTCTTGTTAAAAAAATTTATATGTGCTCAGACAACTAATGACCAGAATTTGGTTTTAATTCTCTTTCTGCTTCAAGGTGAAAGTGTGTGATGAATATGCATGACCCATTGAACACAAAAAACACTTATGTACTCCGTGCCCACGCCTGAAAATAATGAGAGAGAAAACCACACATCACTCCCAATTTGTAATAGCACATTGCCATTTCGAGAAAGTTATTGGCACAAAAAAACAATCAATAATTTCATTAATTGCACAAAAGTAGATAAATCATAAGTAAAAGTAAACTAGAGGTTTTTATACGTAGGAGTCAAGAAAAAACCAAATACGACTGTTCGGAGAGTTTCAACAAAATTTGTGCCAAAAAGTATGCTTCTCCTCTTGAGAATAGAAAGGGCAATAGTAAAACTGCGTTTTAGCTTGAACCAAAGATAGTCGCCAAACTAACGACCTATTTTCTAAGACTATTCCCCGGTAAAAAGTAAATCTGTTGACAAGTACCTCGAAAGAAAGCATATTCTGTTCGATTTATAAACGACGCAGAAGTGGAGTATGGGAAGAAGAGCATTAGTAATCCAAGCCAAAAATGATTAAATCGAAAAGTCTTGTTGGAAAACAAACCCGTGCTGTCTCTTTCTCCAGGCATTGTATCAGATTACCAATATAAAAAAGAGAAATGTAAATAAACGATAAGACAATCTCATTTTCGTTTTTTAATCGCGCTCATCTAAGAAAACATCTAGAACGGCACGCACGTCTTCCGGAGTCATTCTCTTCTAAACCACTTTATGTTCTCTCTTCTCTATTTCTCCGCAGGATGAGCTAATACCTGCCAAAGATATCCTGCTGCTATATAAATATCTAAATATCCCGCCAAATAAAATTTGGATTTACTGCCTTGTCAAAGTTACTAAAATTGATGCGATATATCTTTAGCGCTAAACTTTCTCTAGACAAAAACGAGCCCAAATCCCCTTTTCATATGCACTGCTCCGCGAAAAGGAAAAAACTTTCGCTGCAAGCTCACAAAAGCCATATATAACAGGTTGTCAAGATATTTCAATAAAACTTTTTAGAGCTACTGACACGATTGGATTCGCAAAGAGAAAAGAACATGATCAGATGTGCCTCCTTACTTGTCTGGTCTTATCCAAGGCCATTCAGAGAAAGTCGAGGTGTCAATATGCATAAGGCTATGAATCAGGTTTCATGTAATTTCTTTTAGCTTTATTTGCTGTTACAGCCCCAAAGTGAAAATTGCTTTCTTCCGCAAAACTATATTCCAAATGTGTAGGAAATGAGGGAAAGTTTTATCCCACAACGCATGCAAATGCAAACAAAGTACCTAAAACCATCTTCGTGATTTCGAATAAATTTTAATTTCAAATCTAGTTTCTGTAGAAGTTTGCGTACTCGACTGATATACGACCAGCCTCAATACGAACGTATTTTTTTCAAAATGAAGTCAATATATTACAGAAGTGCTTAATACAATTAAGATGAACACTACGCTGTATTCCCCAACGAGGAGGATTCTGTATAAGGGGCCCAACCAGATGTCGACGTCATTACGCATTTTCTCCAGATTTTGTTCCAACCGCCATCCTCCTTTTTGTTTGATATTTGCAGTGTTTTACTTGACATTTTCTTTCCTTGTCTTGGTTTTTGTGTCTCCAAAGCTTTCCCAAATCCAGCCTTCCACTATTTATTTTGCAACAACTACGCAGATTGCACATTTTCTTCGGAAATTCTACAAGATTAGCCAATTGTATACATTTAATCTTTTCACCAGTCACGTGTGCTTTCTCCAGTAGCTCAGGCTTTCTCCAGAGTGAACGTGTATGTAACAGAATACTCCGAGAGACTAATGTCAGCAATCATGCTTTCTCCCTTACGCTCTCGCTCCCCGAATACCCGCTACTTTCTCCAAAAAGAAAAGTAATCTTGTCTCGAACAAGACACTTTCTCATCTCAACCATTAAATGAGCAATAACAAGCAAGTGGAACGGTGAATAAACTACCCAAAAAAATCCCCACAAGCAAATCTAACCGTCATCACGAACAAAACAGCTTGAAAACTTTTTCTCCGTGGTTCGTTTCATTCCACTGACATGGAAAACCTTTCTCTCTCTATCTCTGGCTTACAAATATTGTAATCCAAGATATCATTTTTCTCTTAAAGAGTTTTTTCTCCTGGCCTAGTATTAGCTTAATGTATTTTTTCCTTTTTTTCATCGGTATTTTTTGTGTACACAAATAAAAACGTATACATGTACATGTATGGAATATGTGTGAAGGGAAAAGGGCAAAAGTTTTATTTTCTTGGAGGGTTTGAATCCACTTACCATTAAGAACATGGACCCATACACTGGCTTGATAAGCATTGGAAGGTACACAAGTGTAGTTGCCCGAGTCTGACGCGTTAGCTCTTGTAATGACGAGTTTACTCGTGGTTCCAGCCTCCGTCTTTTCCGTCTCGAGACTGATGCCGCCCCGAGGACTATTGAAGTCTACGACGTTTGAGCTATGGTACCAGGTCACAGAGCCCGCGGGCTGAGAGTGGATATTCACCGAACAAATCAGACTTATCATGCTCCCCGTTTTCACGTACACCTCCTCAGGACCCGCAATCTTGGCTTGGGCTTCTAAACACAGGGCACGTTCCAAGTAGCACACCACGACGAGAACAGTAAGAGAAAACCACACAAATAAAAAAATCGGAATTAGTCATTCTTAATCACACGCATTAGAGCCCTCACCATTTATTTACACGTATACATATGTACATGAATATATTCTACTTACTCACAAAAACAAAAGCGAGATAATATACTTTACAGCTATAAATTATACACCTACAACCTACTAAAGATTATGTGTTAAAATGTCATAGTAAATTTATATTTTTAATTTTAACTGTACATATGGGTCGTTCTATGTTTGGTATGCAGACATTGTCATGTTATTGTAAAAGTGACAGTTTCCGGTTTGTCAAGTAATTATGAAGCACGCATATTATCTAGAAATCTTGTGCTTGAAACATTGCAATCAATATTAATTAAATTACACAGAAAATTAATTCACGTCAGGGTTATTTTGAAAACTTTGAAAAGTTTAACTTCATCATGCTTAGTCTATTTATATTCCATCACAAAGGGTACCGTGTAGCTAATCTGTAAGTAACCATGCAGGCATTCGTAGAAAAACGGGAATATTGACGGCATCCAAGTAAAACACCAGAAAATCGTATCCAATATTAACAGGTCACATGCTTCTGGTAAGACCACGTGTTTTGAAGCTTTTCTCGGCATGATTAGTTTTTAACAATAGAAGCAATTTGTTAGGCTTAAATTTGACCTTGCAATAGTTTAACATTAACGTCTGGTATACGCCAGTATAGACTCGATAATATCCCATTTTGCAGAAACCAAATTCAGAACAATCGTTTTGTTAGAAGAATAAAAAGAATTTAACAAGATTTTCCTTGAACAGAAAGACTCGTTTCTTTTCGGCTCATAACTCAAAGAAAACGTGCAAACCTTCAAAAGAAAAGCATAAATACCCACGAGCAACTCAAATTTTCTTTTTTCTGTACATAAAAAAACCAGCCATTTCGAGTGCCCAGGTAGTTAACGCACGAGGCACTAAGACGCACACAGAATAAGTGAGTAAATTTGCGGGTGGTTAAGGAAGCTTTACTCATAAATCCCGACATCTTTTCATTACTGTTTCAATGTCAGCTATTTTTGGACGAAAAAATAATCCTCGAAGAAAAGTCTATCCCCATTAAATACCAAAATAAAGCTTTCCCTTCCTTAAAGAGGGGGGGGGGTGGCTATAAGTTGGCAATAAAAAATTGCTGGTGCACTCAAAGTGCACATGGTTTTTTCTCAACTTGCAAACACCTTTTTCTTCCAACTGCAGTGTCATTAGTTTTGCTTTTTACGGAAAACAGAAACCACTGGACAAAACCATTTTCTCTTTTTTGTAGTAAATGGTCAACCAAAAACACAACATGAAAAGGCGCCTGAGCAAACCACAAAAACCACCAGAGAAGAAAAATTGCTTACCAAAATCATTTCCTAGTTTTTTTTCCTCAGTGTGATCTCATTTATGCCTGCCGACCATATTCGAGTAAAACAGAGAAAGTTCTTAAGAAAGGAGAAAGTTTCTCGGCACAAAAAAATATTCTTTTGACACTGCGGGGTGTCTAGTTGTCTTCATTTTGGGCGTCTAAATTTTCTTACATAAACTGTTTTCTCCTCTCTTCTGGTTACACGCGTTTCTGGCAGGCATACTCCAAACGCGTTAGCATCAAAATAAAAAGGAAACTTCTAGTGTGAGAGAAAGTCTTGTACAAAAAAGGGAATAGAAAATGACGCTGACTGCTTATGAATGATTATACGGAACGTTACACAAAAAAGCGTCCAAGCGGCTTTAGTATATTTGGTGTGAGCTTTGGACCACTCAAATGGAATGCTTTAGAGAAAACCGCACACAAAAGGATTATAAAAAAGCTTTTGTTACATAGTTTTTGTGGTTTTCCTCGCTTTAAACAGCAAAAAACTAGATTTTTAGGGCTATGACGCCAAGAGAAAGTGCCGTTGGAGCATACCAATAGGTCACCGTCAGTCCCAGAAGCTTCAAGCTAATTAATTTTCTCTCCAAATTATTTATGACTAAACTTTCCCCGAAAGCATTCACTACTGTTGTCCGAGGGATAACCTTTTTTCTGCGTCATGCATAGGTACAAAATATTCCTGTCCATCAATTTCTGCAAAATTATGTAGGGTAGGGAAAGCAAACTTTTTCTATTTTTCGCCAGCCTTAAAACAATATTGTTTAACCTAATTTGTGTACTTTTTATTCTTGTTTCCAGAATTCCCCTGAGGGTATGCGTGTTTATCATTGCTTCCTGTTCAAAATGCCCACAAAATATACTACATTGAAAAGCCCACCGCAGAACAGCATTATATACTTTCCCCATTTTGTTTCATTAATATTGATCATAGGTTTATACAAGCGTAACTTTTCGTTTTCCCGTAGAAAGTATTACCCATAAAGATATTACGTTAAAGTTTTCTCCATAAAAAGACTCTCTCTCTTGGTGTGTCCCTTGGCAGTGATTTTTCTCCCCCTTAAAAATCTGTTGCACTTTTTTCATCATGAAATATATGATGAGACAACTTTCTCCTTGTAGGCTAGTTTAGTGTTCGATCTTTCTTTTTGTTTCTGGTAGCAAAATGGAGAATCTTAGGAAAAATGTATGCAACATTTTACCTTGTTTTTTTTCTGGAATACATTTTCCAGACGACGAAAAATTATACAAGACACGGGGAACAAAATAATATAAATAAAACCCCCTCGAGCCGCGTTCTAGTTATGAAACGAAATGGGAAAAATGTGTAATCTTGTTTGGACGAGTTTTTTGTTTACTTTCATGTGAAAAGAAAAAAATATCTTGGACAATATCTGCAAAGAAGACTCGTCTTTGACATAAGACAAGTACTCTTATCAGCATCAATTTATGTAAACAAAACACGCAGTATTTTCTTCGGGTTATTTTTGCAAATAGAAACATACCGTTTATTTAAAATATTACACACATTTCTCCAAATAATGATATTAAGAATAAATATAAGCAAAATTTCATAATGCATCATGCATGCTTGCAGGCCAGGTCATGGTTTAAGCTTACAAAAGATCAAGTACAACTTTCACTTCAAATATTTTATTTACTGAAAAGCTTTCTGTTTTTTACGTCCGTTTTCATTTGTAGTCGCATATGTTATCATTACATAATTCGTATCTCTAGAGAGAGTGAAAGTAGAAAAAGAATGTCATGCAAGAAGTTTTTTGGCAGATCTTAAGTAACCGTCATGAAGACATGCGACTAATAAGCGATGAAAAATATACTCTTATGAAACCGATTTTTATGTGTTGCTACTATATTTACATAATAGGAGAGGTCTACATAAATAAAATCTGCGTTGAAAGAGGTATCTACTATATGTAGAGTGAAATGTTTCACAGTAAAAAGAGAAAAATGTTGAAAAAGTTTGTATAAAAACCTTTAGTGGGCCTAGTCGAGTGGATGCCTTGTTCCGAAAGCATTTCACGATCTGCAACAGAAAAGCTCAACTCAGCTTTCAAAACAAATAAATAAAACTACAAGAGTACTACAACTAATTTATCAATAAATTTATTCAAATAACAAACAAGAATCGAGTCTAAAAACAAAAGACCAAAAGTAAACATGGACGTATTGTGCGCCTTAGGAAGTTAAAAGGCGAACTAGATACCAATGACCCCGGTGTATGTATGAGTATGTTCAGTGTGAATATTCCTGCACATTTTAATTCTAAAGTACTACGATAAATTTAAAAAGAACCTTTCCTCCAAATAATCTTTCCTTTCCTTTTGTAAACTAAAAACAGACGCGTAGTTCTCGAATCGTATTCCAATTCTACAACAACCTCCAGAAAATAAAATTCATAAAAAAATTGAATAATGTTTATTTGAAAATGGCATCCAGCTGCTTTTCCTTTCTTCAAAACGTAGAGTGCATCACTGCGAGTAAATAATAAAATTTAGTGGGTGGTGCTGTGTTAGTGTTGTTTTTATGATAATTCTTTGCTCCGACTGTTTATGTGTATGTAATAATAATAATGTTGATTGTATTAGAATGTGTCGAAAAATTGTTAGTCTGAATGGCCCTGTTCGCAGTAGGGAGTACTGGTTCGTTAAATTAAATTATTTTCTCATAACGGCACACATCACCAGCTATTCTTCATAATTCTAGTGTTTCAAAAAAACGAGAGCCAGACCTCATACTCGTTCATAAAACAGCCTTGGCGAACGTCTCTTTGTGTTCTGTTTCCACCCCACAAGAGAATTATTATATTTTTATGGCATTAAAACCGAGCAGACATATTACGGAGATTATGCATAGCATTATTTTTATGGGGTGAATAATGCCTTCATATTAACTTGATTATTATTATAGCTTTCTTTTACCTTTCACTCTTAAGTACATCCCCTCCTCCCATGAATTACACGTAGTTTTTTCTCCAATTCTTATTCATGACGCTTTATCTTTTCGCCTCTACGAGGGACAGTTTTGTTCCTTTTTCTCTACTTTCTCCAGATGATGCTTTCCCTTTCTTTATCAACTATTCTAGGAGCTTATGCCGGACGTGACTTGTGACGTAAAGTGGGCGTGCTTCTACACGAAAAATGGCGTCAATGGGGTAAAATATATGTTTCTTTACCTCCTACCTATTCTCTGTTTTATAGACATCATTTATCCCTTGTAAAGACGGCCACTTGTCTCTTGTGTTATGGAGTTGATTTTCTTGTGTAGTGTTCAATAAAAACTACTCTCTTCTGAATAGATATGCATCCGATGAGGATTTTTTATATGGATCTGCATAGTTTCTTAACAAAGGGCAGATTATTGGACCCTGTGCTGGACTCTGACAAGATTTCTTTTTTGTTGAGTAAGCCTATTATCCTAAGAATATTCGAGGCTCTCTGAACAACTCTCTTGAGCATGCATGAAAATGACCATCAACTTTAATAATCCGAGAGAAAAATGCGAAAACAGGAGGAATCTAGACGGTATACGGATATTAATGTAAATATTTTGTGCTTCTGAGTATACAGAAAGATTGTAAATGCCAGGGTTTTGTAAACCATAAAAGGAGAAAGTGGTCGGTTTACTATTTGGTGACCTTCTTAGCTAGGTTAATGCTAAAGGATGAAAATGTTTTTCTGAGTTGTTCAGATTGCCAATTTTTTTGGCTTGGATGGTAGGTACATCCACCTTTCCTTATCAGGAGAATGTCCAGAAGAGAAAATGCGTGTTGAGTAGGCAAAAAATATATATAGAACAGGGAAAATTGAACATGCAGGACACATTCGAATAAAACGATAGCCTTGCGGACTCAGAAGAGAAAGCAGGTTTGTGTGGCATTGCTATCTCCAGCACATTTTTGGTATTGTCCAATTTTTTTGGCTTGGATGTTGTACATCCACCTTTCCCTATCAGGAGAATGTCCAGAAGAGAAAATGCGTGTTGAGTAGGCAAAAAATATGTATAGAACAGGGAAAATTGAACATGCAGGACACATTCGAATAAAACGATAGCCTTGCGGACTCAGAAGAGAAAGCAGGTTTGTGTGGCATTGCTATCTCCAGCACATTTTTGGTATTGTTATCATACTAGACTGAAAGGCACGTAGATTTGGTTAGTCTGTGAGTTTGGAAGAGAAAAAATCTTTTACAGTGATAATAATAAGAGGATTACTATCATTTGGAGGAAGAGAAAAGTATTATTACTGAGCTTTGTGTATACATTATTACAAAAAGACTGATTTTTTGTAAGGCAAAACTAGGACATAAAATTTTAAGGGGGTTTTATGCCTCATGAAAAAATAAATACAAAGCTGGTCGCTACTTTTACCTTGCCAAAATAGGGACATAGCATGGAAAATTACTGGTCACAAGATAAACGAATATTTATTTTGTTGTATCATGGCAAAATACTTTGAACAAACTTGTTACGAAAAATATCCAAAAAACAAGGGAGATCTTTTGGTGAAAGTCACCTTGGAAAAGAGCAGAGGAAAGTTTAAGATAACAGTACAATGTGTGAGGGGCGTTTTGACACCTACACAACGTTCGTTATCGCTTATTCTGTCGACTGCACCTACTCATTTTCTAGTTCAGTTTCCGTTTTGCGACTTAAATGCCCTAGGCAAATAGGTAAAAGTAGGTGAAAGGACAACAAAGTTAATGATGAGTCTGCAATCCTAGGTTATTGTCGCTTTCTCAGTTGGGTTTTACAGCGTATTTCGAACAAAACGAGATAGGTGGCCCACGTGTATATTCTACTCTGCATACGTGTAACTTTCTCTAAAAACAAATGTGTACCTCGTATGGACGCTACTCCATAATATTAACGTGTCTGCAGCCCGCTTCCCCATTTATTTCCTTTTAGGATGTGCCCTCAATACATAAATAAAAAATGGCCGATACATCTTCTCCCGGAGAAAGTATTTCATTTTCTCAGACATCTTGGAAGACCCATATATTTATAAAAAGTTTATAGCTTATTGATGGTCTTTCCGCCATGTATTTTCTTATTGATTTTTTACCCGGGAAGAAGATGTATGCTCTTGTGACCTCCCAACTTTAATCTATTTACTGGAAGACAAAAAAATCAATTTTGACTCTAGCTCCCTCCGTATTAACTTTATCGGATTTTTTTCTTGTTCAGTATTATAAATTCGATTACAGGCGCGGAGAAAATTTCCCAGTGGTGGTGACTAGTGTGGATCAAGATGAAAGCGGAATGTAAATTATTTCATGGCTTCCTGCCCTAGTTGTGGAATAAAATGAAGAATATTTTTTTATTGAATACACTCTGCAAAACAAGTTTTCTCCGAAGGATGTGTATGGCATGTACTGAAAATTTTTCTCGGAAGCACCTGGTGAAGAGAAAAATGCTAATTTAGGAGCATATTATTCATGTAAAACACTGTGTAATTGAATATTAACTTATATCTGCTTAAAATTCAAGGAAAAGAAGTGAAACTATATTACCAGGTTCGAAACTTATTTCAAATCACGTGCAAAAAGGTGAATAACATGAAAAACACGGAATATAATCACGTTATTCCACGTTCACCTTCGTATTCTCACGTGTTTTGAATAGCCTTGACGCCAAATTTTATCTATTTTTCATTTTTGGTAAAGCTTCAATTCAAAATTACTTCCTGTCTCGTTTCATCACAATTGAAGAATGCTCCTTTTCATAAATGTCTGTTAGATTTATACACACATGGCTGGTTTTCTTGAGCTACTTTATTTTCAATATTTTATGATATCTACACTCCCCTACACATTTTTCCGTTCAAACTTATTTTTCCTCGCCCAGCTGGCCCACACTGTGCATTATATATTGTAATAGCTTTCTCTTTAAAAGTATTCAGGTTGATAACCTCCTCCGTGATAGCTGTAATAATGTGAAAGCTTGAAAAATAATGATGAAAATGCGTAACTGCTAGTAGCACACAATGTTATTTGGCATTCTTCAATCATTATATTCTCCGTTCATGTGTGCTTTCCTAGGAATTTCATATTATTTTCCTACAAAAGAAAATATTTTCCCTTCAAGAATGAACCCAAATCCTACTCAAAAAAATATTCACAGAAAAGTAGGCCAAATTTCACGCCAAAATTTGGTACACGAACAAGTGTTTGCGGCTAACCTGGAGTTTGTATGGCGCGAAAATGATACATGCAAACACCTTCCTACCTTTCACCCCGCCTAGTTTATGAATGCACGTTCCGAAAGTAAATTTTCTGATAATTTCAGCCCACATGAAAACCAGAGAAAGTGCAAATATAGACCTGAATATATTTTCTAGTATATTTTTATACATTATAACTTGCTGTTAAAAATATACACCTTCAATATGACCCCCTCTTATGCTACCTTCCAGCATTATCAACCTCCACACAAAAATTCTTGCGGTATCAAAGTCACGCCATTAATTTCCGTATCCTCTTACTAAAACCCTACAGCAAATGAAGTTTGATACGTAAATCACTTGCCGTTAATAACGGAAAGTCCTTAATTATCAAACCCGTGAGCTGCTTCTTTTTAATGTGTACCACTAAAGTCGGATCAAATTTACGATGTGTCTGGTAATGATCCTGCTTTCACCCGAAAAAACAGAGAAAACTATATCACGCAATCTACTCATAAACGAAATCGAGACCGAAAATTAGGAGGGCTTCTCAGAATGCGTACCTCCCTCGCTGCTGGTTTACAATGTAGTTCATCGTTTTAATTAAGATTTGTTCAAATACCTACATAAAAATGACGTAATTGGGTCTTCGGAGAAAAAATACCTAGTTTTGTATCCCAACGGATTTGAATTTGAGCAAGATTACAGTATTTTTTGCTACATGTGTTTGGTCGTGTGTAAAATGTAAATAAGCAGGTCGTATTGTTTGTTTTGTTAGGTATTGTAAGTTGTAGTAATTAAAATATTTTGAGTTTGTCTGTTTTGTTAGATAAACAGTAAACGAAAATAAACAATTCACCGAAAAAACCAAAACAAAACTGTTCCGCGGTAAAATTCTACTATTTTAATGAGAGCTCTATGCCATGTAATGTAACTGATAAAACTGTCGAATTCGATATGTTCTTAACAAAACAAACCATTATCCTATTCTTAAAATCAACAAACTATTCAAACCACTGTTCGCAAATGCGTTTTTTTGGCAAAAATTTGAATTCACAAATAAACTAACATTGTAGTTGTGCCAAACTTGAAGTATAGTATGTATAAATTGAAGTAAATTGAACTATATATATTGATGAACATGTAACGTGTTTTAATATTTTCTTGTTACAAAATTCTACTCATACAAAATCAACATTATTCATTCAAATCTGAAAGAGGAAGCTGTAAAAGGAAACTGCATTTTAAAAGAGGAAGAAAGATTTGAAACTCTACCTAAATCTGTATAGTTAATTTTGTTTACTACACATTTTCTAATACANGTAAAAGGAAACTGCATTTTAAAAGAGGAAGAAAGATTTGAAACTCTACCTAAATCTGTATAGTTAATTTTGTTTACTACACATTTTCTAATACATACTAAAGTTTTTCTTCTAATCTACTGAAGTAGAAAGTCTGTTCATTTATTTTATTAATACGTCCCTGTTTTCCATCCTAAGCTATATACTTTTATAAGAAAACAAGAAAAGTCTCATGAGATTTTGTGAAACATGATAGTACTGGGCAGACAAATTAATTAAGAGAATAAACAAATAAAATTCGAGGAAAAATTAACGAACGGAAACGTTGTTGTTGTTGTTTACCTTCCACGTTGAGGAGCATAGCGAGATTCATTTTTGGCTCGGTATTCACTTGGCATTCGTATACGCCTGCATCCCGTTTCTGGACAAACTTTTATCTCCAGCGTCCAGTCGTCAGAGTTCTCGGGATGGATGACAGAAAACCTGGCGTCCGAGGAGAACGTGAACACCGTCGAGGTGAGCACGTGAAGGTCCCGTTTCCGAATCCAGGAGACCTAAAAATAGAAGAAAAAAAAAACTTGTTATTTGCCTTCCTGATTGGAAATTAAGTTAGGAAATAAATCTGGATCGACTACGCAGTTTTTCGAAGAACTTTCCGTAACTAAAAATCTTGTTTTCTGTTGAAATTACACAGGCAATTTGCCAACTGTCAATCCGACTCCCACTAAATACCCAAGACACCCGGGCAAAAAGGTCGCTAAAATCGATGGAAACAGCTTTCGAAATGAATCTGCCAGTTGGAGATGATTCTTTTCGCAAGATATTTTTGCGTAGGAAGTCTTTAAAAACTGCTCATGTTGCTCACGTTGAAATCATTACGAATTTCAGTGGGGGTTCCGAACGAAAATCGTGTCGAGATGGATAGATGAAAGCTGTTCGAATAAACTTGGGACCAAGTGTGAAATGAAACAACAAACACATTTCTCAACACTTTTAATTTATTTTCAAAGAAAATCCACGAAAACTTCTTGATTTTGTGGGGAGAGATTACCTTGGTGTGTGGTCTGCTAGGGT
>VICI01003460.1:0-13242 GCA_019593645.1 Akabosia matsudoensis | reverse complement strand
TTCCAGTCCATGAGCTGGACTTGTTTATTTTTTTCATAAAACATTTTCTTTAAAGAATGTGTTTCATTGCCCTCCCTCTGAAGTATAATACCTCCACATTAAATGACATGAGAACGATAAATTTGCGAACACTGCAATCAATTAGTATCTGCCTTTCGAAGTAAATTAGAACATCCCCATGGGTTGATCGCGCCAAGTTATTTGAACTAATCACAGTTTATCAAAATGATATGCGCAAGATATGGAAAGAGATGTTCAAATCAGACACCTGTTCGTACTGCACACATTTCAAAAGGTGAGTATTTACACAGGTTCATTCATAACCGATAAATGAGTGTCATTCATTGGCTTGATTATGTAATTCACACAGGTGTTTCCTTTTTGCTATAAAAAATTAAAATTCGTTACATAGCAATCGCAACTCGGATATCTTCTGAAATAACAAAATTCAAGCCATATTGTCTTCGACAGACCTTTGCCTAAACGGAAAAAAGATTATGTGCATACATACATGTGCCAGCATGAAATGTTGAAGCATCAAAAAGTTGGCTGATTTTAGGGACATGACAAGATAAAGTATAAACACAAATATTGTCAAGTGGCCTAGTGTAATCGATACNAAATGTTGAAGCATCAAAAAGTTGGCTGATTTTAGGGACATGACAAGATAAAGTATAAACACAAATATTGTCAAGTGGCCTAGTGTAATCGATACTGAGTAATGAGAACGGATAACCGCCTTTCTGTTGCTCTATTCGTCAAAGCGATAAGATAATCGCAACATGCAATTTTTACAGCACATATCATAGACAATCGATGAACCTTGTCCTGACCATGCAAAACGTACAAGATCAAAACAGACTCCAGATAATTTAATGAATTTCCATGTAACAATATAAGTGTTACCTAGGAACTTTTGTCAAATTATCTAGCAAGAAGATTTGAAGCAAGTAACGGGGCTTTCTTCGTGTGAACTGTTACAAAATACATTTTCATAGGTTGGTTTCATGGGGGCGAGTGTGTAGTGTATTGTGCAGCTTGAAAATATGAGTC
Source organism: Akabosia matsudoensis (assembly GCA_019593645.1). Lineage (NCBI taxonomy): Eukaryota > Metazoa > Arthropoda > Collembola > Entomobryomorpha > Paronellidae > Akabosia > Akabosia matsudoensis. Next base: position 12,189 of record VICI01003460.1, on the reverse strand, counting down.
ACAATTTGGAGTATCTGTTGTCGCGACCGGGTGGCTTGAAAATAACGACAATAGTGAGTAGCTCATTTATATTTCATGTTTTGTCTAATGGAAATTCACTTAGCGTTATTTTGCGCTAGATTATTGGGATAGTTGCTGCTGTGTTGAATTGTTACTCCTACGCTGATTCCTCGTATACATCTTATTACGAGGATGTTGTCAAGAAGCAAAATTCGACTTCAGTTCCTGGTACTGAGTTGGAGCTTTCAAATATGACTCTAACATTCATAATCCTTGGAGTCTCCATCGTATATCTGGCAGCCCATGCACTGTTTTATGCTGTCTGTGAAAGTCGTTTCAACAAATTTATAGTAAATTTATATACAAAAGCACTTACAATGCCACGATTATTTGAAACATTATATGATCTTCTATAAATCCAAAAGAAATTACATGGTTTTCAGCTCCTAAAACTTATTAATGTGCTAGGGATATTTTTGCAGGACGTGACATTTCATTTGTGCGGAGCACTTTTCCTCTTCGCCGGAGGCACAACAGTCATATATTCTGCCATCCACATTCAGCAGATGGGCTGCAAAGGGTTTCAATTAGATTCAACTGGACGTAGTTCAAAGCACCACTTTCTTCCGTTGCCCTCTTTTTTATCGTACCAAGTCCATAACATTTTTTCCCCGTCGTCTCCCGAAGCTACAATTTCAAGTACACACATAACAAAAACAGATACTGACACAGAATGCCATCATTTTGCAGGAAAAATTGTTGGGGGAGTAAGTTTTTGTTTTCATTTCGTATTCAAAATTCAAATTAAGGCATGAGTTTATGCGGCATAACAACAAGCTGCCACTTAACTAGACAAATACAACTGTACCTTCTATAATGTAAATTTTGCTTGCATATCTTTTCAGTCTCTTAATTTGCTGAATGGCGCAATTTACGGGTTTCTTGCTGTAATCATTCATGGGACACAACTGGACGACTATTGAGGATGGCACAGTACCAAAATATCGTCAGACATTATGTTTTTGTTTATCATTTTTGTAACTATTCTATCATATTGGAGGTGTTGTACATAAGATAAAATTAGCCGGCAAACAGTGACGTTTTTGCATTTATGATCTCATTTCAACCTTGTTAGTTTCGTATCCTATAGAAATAAATTTTCATATTGCTTGGAATATAGCATATTAGTCTGATGTTTTATTTTTAAATTTTGTACCTAAATATAAGGCATATTGTTTCCATACAATTTATTCTTGTATAGTTGACCTCTAACCGAATTCCTCTACACCAACACTACAAATTCTTTTCCAACGCAGCCTCTCTGTCTGCCTCCTTGTAATAATCATTAAATTCCTTCGCACGTTCAATAAATAACTTCTTTTTCATTTATATAGCTAAAAACACGTGACACTTACCAAAAACGTTCTTTACAATAAAATTGTGCCGCTATAAAACGAAACATAAAGTAATAATTTATCTATTCATTTTGGGTTGCCATGGGTATTCCGATAATATAATGTGTAAACCTACCACAGCGACAAATTTATGTCCTTCAATGCAGCGACAAGAAATAAGACTTTCACTAGAAAGCCACCATTGAGTAAAAAACCTACTCAACCAATAATAGCGCCGTAACTAATCCACTTTTCATTTTCATCATCATTTTCCCTCTTCGCTAACTCAACTAGTATTCAAAAGCTATTTAGTGTGTGAGAAAATGCCTCAAATCGTGGGATCCCACAGGATATAAATTTTCCTTGTACGTGAAGTACCTGGAAACAAGTGATAGTACACGTTCAAGTCAAAAGTACAAGAGTTTTTCATGTTCCTTCATGGATTTGAGTGTCTGCGTATGTTCAGGATGATGTACATTTCATATAGTAATAACTATTGGGAATACATTTCCCGGGGGAACATTGAGGGAAAATCTTTTTAAACCAAGTTTATGCATCACTAGTCCAATGTTTTTACGCAAGGGTTAAAAAAAGTCATCACTATAAATGTTAAGGAACATCCATATCGTTTTTATGAAAAACTCAAAAAATTCTACAACTTTTCAAATGACCATGATGATTACCGCTGCTTTATGCGACGACGATGAACATGTGTGTGAGGTTCGTTTGCCTGAGGAATGACTGCATGAAATAGGATGTGAAATGAAGAAAGTAAAGAAGAAGCGAACTTGACATGGTTTTTACGGCAATCATTGCGATAAAAGTGCTGGCTTGAACAAATACAGGCAAACTTATACGTTTACAAAAAAAAAAGTTTTTAGCTATTTTCTCCACAAAAATACTTTCACTCTACTGTGCTTTACAACAATGAGAATATCATGAGCCTTGGACAATGGTGAGAATTACGTTTTTAGGTTCTTTTTTCATGAGTTGGTCGTCATCGCTAGCATTTAACTTCAACGATAATAACCTGTGGACTGTTCGCAGGAAAATTTGTACCAAAATATGGCAATGGTCACACCAAATGTTTGCATCAGCAAGTCCACACAAAAGAATGTTGTATGGTTCCTATGTCGATGCACGTGACCCAAGTGTCGTTATGAATGTGAAGTTTACTTGGTCGTATAATTTTGTGTGCCTCTTGTATATAATCGAGGTACTTTAGTGGAGAGAGTACTTACAAATGTTAGTGCTACAACCCTTGATGGTGGCTACACTGTTGAAACATTTATCAAGACGACGCACTCACAAATCTTCCTTTTCTCTTCTCGTTTCTCCGAGTCTGGCCAGCATATGATTCGTAAAACAGGTCTAAACCTCGAAGAGGAAAAGAAAGCGGCCCAAAGGCCATAAAATAATTCTTTGGGTCACATAAAAATGATTTCTCCTCTTTTAATACTCCTGCTCTTCTCATACCACTTACACCGTTCCGTGCACTTTGTCTTCTCTGCTTTTCACTATTCCAACCAGGATCGTCATTGCAGTGCTTACAAGACATACTTTTTCTCCTAAACTTCGTTCTCATATCCTCTTCCCAGAGGAAAAGCATTCTTTATTTCACGGAAAAGTGTGATCATCAAGATAAGCTTCCTTTTCCTTTCCGTCCCTTTTTCTTGTTGCGCGTAGACCTCTCATTACTTTTCATCGTTCCAAGCTGAATCCTGCAGTGAGTACGGTAAAAGGACTCTTCCTAGTTTCATGAATGTCCGATAACAACTATGCTATTAGCATGATAACGGTGAGAAAGTGTAGAGGGTTACTTATGAACATCCTTTTGTCTACAAAGAGTGACCCTTTCACAAGGGAGAAAAGAATGCATTATTTTTACACATGAAACTGAAAAATGCAAATTCTAAATTTCCCTGCTACAAAGACGAGTGTTGCTGAGTGATACCACAACCAGCTCCCATACGACATCCGGGTCTTTACCCATTTCTTTTGGAATGCTTTACTCTTTCAAATATTTCAAGGACTTTACTCGGTCTTCTCTCATGGTGTTGCAGGTTAGTTCAAACTCGGAATGGCGACTGAGAAGTAAAAGAGAAAAAAACATGAAAGTTTTCAAACTTTTAGCGGAGAAGAATGATAATTATTTATAGATATCACACCATAGTATTATATATAGGTATGTAGGTATATTTACGCATTGCCGCCTCTACTAGAATCCTGTGTTTGTTTTAAAATATTCTTTTTACTTGAAATTCGTTTTACATTCATATTCATGTGCAACCTACAATTTTTCTGTGTGTACTCGCTTTAATTTTTTTTTTCAGACTGACATAGTTTGATTTAACATGAAATCAGTTACATATTCTTACTTTAAGGTCGCTTTGTAAACATTCATAGTCGACTGTGTCATGAGACACGCCCAGCCCATGCATCTCTGTTCTTAAATGACATACTTTGTCTTTATCGCAATCCTTTCGGCAGTTCATCTTCAAAGAAAACAAATACATTTTTTCAGATGTTATAACCTTTTCTGGAGTAGTGAAGTTGAGCCTCTCAAATGCAAATGTGCCCTCAGTATTTACAACTAAAGCTCTTCTGTTTTTTTATAAAATGAAACGAACATCGTAAGAGCCCACACAGTTCAAACAATGCAGATTTTGAGACTGCTTTACGCAAAACCAAATTAGGCTAAATTCATGACATGAATAGGCTACCTGCATTTCTTCTGATGAAGTTAACCGTGCAGAAAGATTAGCTAACCTGAAGGAACACACTGAACCATTGGCTTCATAAAGTTTAAGTTTGTCCTACCACCCTACTATCTGCCAGGTCGTGTTCTAATTTTTTTAAAAATTAGTCCGTCTCCTTGTTAAGCTTTTGCAAGGAAAACCTTTTGACAGGAAATACGGGAAAAACCAGACAAACATCTCGAGGATGTGGTTTATTCATCAGCGAGCATCGTTATTAACTTTGTTAACATGATATACGTCTTCTGATATTTGATATTCGCTGTCTGGAACTTCTGTCTGTCGAATTGATTCCTTTTTGCACTCCACGTTTGCTTAAGTGAAGCTTAGTAAGATGTTGTTGCAAGTTTACTTTCGCCTTCTGGAGAAAATTTATTTGAAGATTCTCATGAGCACAATTAAAAGTTTACTTCTAGAGGACATCAAATTATACGGTTGGAATTAGAAATACATGCTTGCCTGGAAACTCAAACATGATACGTGATTGACGGGGAAAAAATTTGGCGGAATGGATGCGTGCACAACGCAAAGCCTTCACGTTCTCCTTTTGCTTTCATCCAGTTTTGTTTAAACTCGTTTTTCCGTTTTCACTTTGTCGAGCTTTCTGAGGAGTTGCAAAACTAGTGCAGAATTATGACTGGAAGGAAAAGTCCGAGAAAACGAGAGCTGTATGTAAACACCATCACAAACTACTACTCAAGAGTGTCTGTGAACTCTTGTTTGTCTTGTCTTGCAAATGTGTATCTATTTTACTTCATCCTTGTGAAGTTTTTAATTTAAATGCTTTTCGTTACAACTTTTCCCTGCTTTCATGTGTCATTTTTTAAATAAAATTTTTGCTAGTTTGTTGAACAACTTTTAAAAAAATGTTTCAAATAATGATGTTGTAGAAAGAGGGAAATTTGGGACCATACTATTTACAGCCCAATATGCGCATATCGAGTACTCAAATGGCGAATTGTAGAGTATACTGAAAAAACTAAAGGAACAGTTTTAGACAAAAATGTGTACGTGTCGGAGATTAATTAAAAACGTGATCTACAATTCATACTGACAGATTTCATCCTTGGCTTGACTGCGGGGCTGGAATGCTTACAACTCTGGAAAATTCCTCTTCCGCCTACTAATGACTACATAGCATGACTCAGATGGTGTTGGTACATGAATGTTTGAGTATTCTATGTAGTAATAATTAATAGAGAAAAACCTGCAGTAATAACCTACAAAAAACTTGATACACAGGAAACATCCCGTTCAATAGGAGTTACAGCAGTAACTAATCGAGTTGTGCAGAGAGATTCCATAAGTGTGTGTGTGTGTGTTTGTAACAAAACCGGTGAAGATTTGAAGTGGTATTGATTGTTGAATAATGAATAGCAGTGCTCTCCTCCTGGCGTCAGAGCTTTTATGCATTTTGATTGTTTATTTGCATACCAATAAAAGGATAAAATCAAGAGGAGCAGAGATGAGTAGAATGAAAGGTGAGGAGTGTTTTGTTCAAGTGTTTTAGATGGTGTGATGATGTACTCTTCCGTTTGCTTTCTCTTTATCTTGTCTTGCTCTTTTCATTGCATCGTATGGAATAAAGCATCGGGATATTTTGGCTGAACATGAAAGAATGTTATGAATTCATTTCGTAGCACGTTTGCTCTTCCAATATGTACCTACCTACACCTATTTCTGGGTGTTCTCATGCGTTTTATTAGCTACCTCTCCTCTTCTTAAGAACACATGCCTTCGGTTAGTTCCACTTGTTTTCCTTTGAGTTTCCATTTATGATCTCTAACAAAGTATGGATTTTTCTAGAAATATGTTCTGGTGAGGCGGGAGGTTACGTGAGCACTATGGTAAAACTTGAATGGTGACCGTATAGTGTTTGGGCAGATAGGACAATGAAAAATTCTTGTAGCATTAAAAACGGCCAAGTGCAAGCCGGTAGATAAGGTGGGAGTTCCGCGGTGAGGGAGTGCGAGCTGTACAAGTGGACGTGGGAAAATTAGATAATGCAATAAATGTTCCTCTTTGCACTGGTGGTCATGCCACAACGCCCCAGCTCAGTGTGCCTGGATGAAATCCACCATCACAAAGAGAACAAGTTAAATTTGAAAGCTAAAACCTCCAAAGGCTAATATTATATAAGAGTTTCATCTATCTCAGGTTTAACATCGAGACGGGGATGGAATACCCTAAAGGATCTGGATAGATGCATAATCACGTTATCACCATTCTTTAAACTAGTCAGCTTTGACCCATATCTGGTGAATATCATTTTTCATAGACTTATATTTTCGTGGACGGTTTCTGGAGCTTAGATTCTTCCTTTGATAGTAGATAGTGAAATATGTAATTAGTGAAGACAGCTTTCTATAATAGTGGACCAGTCGACAACTTAATGAGAAAATTAAACTCTCAAAGTACCTCACTTGGGTCGTATTGTAGAGCTCCAAGACAATCCATTAGTTACGATTTCTCAACAGAATATTTTACACTTTGAGCTAGTATAACCACAACTATAATAAGGTATGTAAATAAAGAATGGATTATACACCTTTTACGAAACTGTGCGAAATTTTTTTTGCATCAACTTTTATTGCTGGCATCCTGTCAAAATATATTTTTTAGCGTGCGTGGTCAGGATTAAGCACACAAATCACTCTTTTCTATACATTATACAAAAGGATTAGCAGGTCAACGTAATTTGCGTTGCGGATTCAGGTCACCAAGTTGTAACAAACTCACCCATACACTTTTCTATGAAAGCGGGACTACACATTTCCTTTCAACTAAAAGATGACAAGATGCTTATATTAGTGCTTTCTTCCGACAACTTTCCCTAAAGCAGCAGTAGAAAAAAAAAACTACTTAAAATCGCAATCAAATTTGACTGCACGTTACTAGAGAAAAAAGTCTGAAGTGGTTAAAAGCTCTCGGATAAGAACAAGAAGACAAGCTTGTCAAATGAGCAGACAAAAAGAAAGCTTCCTCCTTTCGGATGAAGGAAAGGAAATTCGATTTCAGAGTAACTATCCTACTTACACATAACACAAAACCTATCGATTGTATATACAAACCGAAGAAGGAAGGAAATAAATGAAACTCACAAGGAAGAATGGGAATGACTTGGGGAACAGGAAAAGGAAGATAATAATACGGATTTTTTATTCATTTCCTTTTTCTCCCACGATCAACGTACTTCTTAGCGTTTCTCAGAAATTCTACTAAGTGTGAGGAGAAACGATAAGATGGGCTAAGGAAAAAAATGCAAGTGTATTTTTTTATCTGCGAAAAGTAAATGTACTTTATCAAAAGAAAGAGCCCATGAGAACAGTAAAAAGTCGGTACTTGTTTTTTCCTATCTCTTTTACAAAGAATAATACACAGAAGAAAGAGGCTTATAAAACGAAATAACTCTTAAGGGTATTCTTCTCAGCTAGTTCTCAATATTAAAAGACGTCTCGGAGTGCCCCTTACCCGACGAGTTAGTAAAATTTCAAGGAAAAACTACAGGTAATTTATGCAAAGACAAAATTGGAGCAAGACTTCAGTCTTAAATTTTTTATTGTTATTCATCTGCTGGATATTCTTTGCACACCTTCGTTGTGTAGATTGCGGAAAAAAGGGAAATGGTACTTGGATGGTAACTTCTGCACGTGAAATAACACCTGAAGTAGCTTTATTGTACGAGAAAACGAGATAACTTAATTTACACTCTTTTTTCTTTGTCCAGACTCGTCACTGAAAAAATGGCTGTTGCTCTCCACGGAGACATAAACACGCGAGTGGTACTCATAATAAAAAACCAACATCCCCACAATCCGTGTGATATCAATTTACCTATCTTCCATCGCAACCCTCAACCAAAAAGAATACTTTGATTATGTCTGCGCTCTAAGCAGATTTTGTTACTCTTAGACTTTTTACATACCTATTTGCATATCGGTTTGAACTTATTCAAGCATCAAGTCAACGAAAAAACTGGTAACTAATTAAGATGCATTCAGAGACGCCATTAAAGTTGTGAGAATGGAATAACTATAGTGTAGGGTAGTTTAAAAGAGAGAACCGAGAACCACTCCCATTAACGAAAATTTTGCTGACTCTTGAAAGAAAATACTGGACTTAGCGAAGCGTCTAAGCTTGAGAACCTTTTTTCTGTGTTTTACTCTTTTCCTCATCCCAAGACAAAGATCGTCTTCCCATGAAAATGAAGTGAAGTGGCTGAGAGCCTTTTCCCCAATCTTAAAAAACAGTTGCCATAGCTATCATCACACAGCCTCGATGAGAGTGGCAACCATTTTAATGGGTTTGAAGCAGAAAAAGTGCTTTATGATAAATTATCGGGCTGAAAGTTCTGGGTAACATTTCGTAAAGTTAAAGATCTACGTGAAGTCAGTCGCTTGGATGAAGGAGAAATTTAAATGGAAGACTATGGGAAAAAATATGCAACCAGCCTTTTCTCTCTACTTTTGAAAGCTTGAAACAGTGAAAACGGAAGGAAATGCTACCATGAGGGCAATTAAATATTCTAATGAGCTTACTTGCTGGTTTGGATGCACTAAAAACAATAATTACTTCTTTCTAGTTTTGCTTGTTGGTGAGCACAGTCCGAGAGAAAATGGGATCGTGGCGGATATGACGGAAGATTTTATACTTGTTGTACATGATACTCGAATAAACCTTTTTTTTTGGCCATAATATTGCACGCTTTCACTCAGGATGAGGCAAAAGAAAGAATACCAATGCGACGTTACTTGCAGCATCTAGCCAACTACATACACGACGTTGGTTTAATTGAAGTACGAGGTAACAAAATATGATCAAGGCACTGTTCTCATGATGACTTGAAAGTCTCATGAGAATAAGAACGGTTTTATTTCACGTCTGGTTCTTCTTGCAGCGCGCGGGTTATATAACTTGGAAAATTTGAACTTAAAGAAACAGCCAGTGTATTAAAGGGATTCCATTCTACTGGTAGCTGAATACATTAAAGAATTACCGTTTTCTTTGGGACTGGTACCATCTGAGTTGCATGAGTTGATGATGAGGACTATAAGATAATGGTAACTTTGGCTGTGCCATTATGCAAGTGAGCTGAGCAGGAAAATTAATAAAATGGATGGGATCTGTCTTCGTCTTGCATCTTTTTCTTTTGTTCATTAATTCTCTACTGCTGCTCCACTCATCATCACCGCTAATTCCACCCTTGTTCTGACTGGATCCGATTCTGAAAACCTGTTTACTTGCACTTTTCTCGGTGCTTGTTCCTCTCAAAGGAAAATGAATGGGTAATGTAAGCTGTGTGTGTGATGTGGTTGCATAGAAAATGTGTCCCGCAGCGTGGTTTTTTTGTGCAAAATCGACAATGCTCTTACCATTTTGGCAAGTCGACTTATGTTCTACATGACTTTCACTATGTACCCGTAGTGTTGAAAACAAGTGGTTTTAGACATTCAAGAGGATATAAGTATTCAAATTTCAAGCAGCTGCCCTGGTTTAAGTTCTCCCACACTATTTTATTCCAATACGTGAGAGCTTGCAGCAAAGGCCCTCTGTTTTCTGAGTATTAGTCACAACAACACGAACGTCATCTTTTTGATCACTCCAAGTGAAAATAATTTTTAAGATGGAGGCTAACTCGAGGCTAAGCTTTCAGACTTGATGATGCATGTGGATGTACGGGCTTCTTTTTATAATACTCACCACCTGCGAAATGTAACAACTCTCCGAACACCACAAACTTTTGGTTTTATTTTATCCAAAAGTGTAAGTCTAAATTTAGCCGTGTGATTACCATTTTCATCATCGCGGCCATTTGTTGAGAGCCTTTAAGGATACTTTTCTTCATCACTTTCCTTGGGCTTTTAATGAATACAGCAAATTAGGAAATGGAAGTTGAAGAAAATCTTTGCATATTATAATCACGACGATGATCATCCAACCTCTCTCAGGAGGAGTTTTCCGCGCAAGGTTTTGCTCTGAGCGTGGTTTCCAAGCGTGTGAGAGAGAAAAGTAGTGGAGTCAGATTCGACAGAAAAGATATGGTTATGACGAGACAGAAAGTTGAAAAGATGGAACAGATTGTGGTACATCAGAGAAGAACGGAATCTGAACAAACATTCTCATGGAACAGATTAAGATGAGGAACAAAATAATTGTTAGTGTTGCTGATCTGAAATGGATCTTTCCTGATCAGTAGTTTGCAAGCTAAGATGTTTCTAATGACTTTTAATTTGCATATGTAGCACACAATCAAGTTTTTGTCCATTCAGTACTCAGTAATCATCTAAGCATTTTCGTATTCGTATTCATAATTACATATGACTATGGAAAAGTAAAGCAGAAGAAAGTTAATTTGTTATAAAATGGTGAAGTATTCTCGTTAGTAGTTGAACGAATGTTGAAATCTACGTCTGAACTGCTTTTGAAATCTTTAAAACCACAGCAGCTTATGGGAATGACATGACCAGACGAACGAGTCGATGGAGGCATCCAGTCAAGTGGCACAAAGCTGCTGGATTCGACGCTTGGTTTATTATGAGCTTTGAAAATGAGTTTAACAAGTGAAAAAAGGGTTCCTGTTCTGTACGAGGTTATGTTTTTGGGCTTCAATGCGTTCCCGGTAGATATAGGGCATGTCTGTGGCAGGCTTCCCAGAACATGCGTAGGTGGATGAATTTCTTGAAATTGGATTTGGTTGTAAGGATAAATGATGCGTGTATTGAACAAATTAATGAACCAGCAACTGACCAAATATGACTGAACTGGAAATCTGGTGCATGTGTAATTTGCGAACTTCATAAGAATTTTCAGCGTGCTTGAGGCATACTTGGAATCAAACGTACTCATCCAGTTTGTACGTAGATAATTGATAATATGTTGGGATTCATGGTTCGCCATTTACCTTCAAAGCGTTCCTGTTGGGGAAGTATGGTCTTCATTTTTATTTCATGCTATTGAAGTCTTCAAAACAAGTGGTTAAAATTGCGCTGATGTAAATGACTGAGATACCGTGAAAACCATGAACATTCAAATGTTGTGAGAATGGCAGCATCGATTTGTTTGATTTTCGATGTACTACGTAGTTTCCCAAAGGGTTCGCGTGATTAATTTTTACCCCTTTTATTTTGTTTGGAATGCACGGTAAAATGTTATAAATAACTTTTCGTATGCTCTATGGACATAGAACTGATTAAATAATTTGCAAAACATCACGACAAAGTAAATGGTAGTAGACAAAATTGCCAGTTCCAGATGCATTTGCGAAATAATCACTTCAATTGTCAATAAACTTTTATGTTGATAATGTTCACAAGCGTTTCTATACGTCTCCTAATTCCTCCTTGAGTGATTGGATAGCAGTTGACAGAACTAGAATTTGACTCTGGAATTTGAAAAAAAACACGTAGTAAAGATCAAATTGCAAACCGTAAAATTTAGATTAATTCTACTTCTATTACGAGTATCTATACCTTGGAATGTTTAATTTCCAGCTCGGTCAAGTCAATTAAATTCTTTTTGAAAGCTATAACCCTTCGTTTCTTAAAATCCACCAGTTCCTCCTTCGCTTTCGCCGACATCGCCTCAAACTTTTCACAAGCCTCCTGCTGAGCTTGTTCTGCCTGTTGGAAACGAAACACGTGAAAGTTGACCATAAAATTCATACAATCATGTCAAATGGTTACATATCTACAATTTCAAACTGATATGCAGCATTTGACTGGCATGTCACATGTGCAAATATAACCTCTTGAACAATACCCTGACAAACTTACATCCAACACATCCATAGTCTAGGGGTGCCACAAGCAGCATGAATAGTTTAAGCATTTGAAAGAATCAACATCGAGGTTTCATTGTACATGAGAATAAAATATTTCTAGAAGCTAATTAAGGTTTGTTTTATAACTTACAGCACCAACTTCACGATTTTTGGCTCTCGCCTTGTCAAGATTCTTGTTGGCAGTCTCATAGTTAGCTAAACAGCGGCGCCTTCGGTACAAAAGATTTTTGGCTGCGTTAGAATCCCTCATGTAATAACG
>VICI01003459.1:0-13245 GCA_019593645.1 Akabosia matsudoensis | reverse complement strand
TAGTTAGGCTCAAGTAGGAGACATAGATTATTAGTGTGTCTACATGAACAATCAGTAGAAATAGATAAGGGAAATCAATTAAGGCTTATTAGAATATTTGTCTTAAGGTTATTTTATCTAAACTAGTGCTTATTCTACAGTTTACACGTTACAAGAGAAACCTCTCAAACTGTTCTGCTCCTGACGTTAAAAATAAAGCCAGTCGGATATTTTCGAGTATTTTTCATAAAAAAAAGGCTTCGGGCTGCGCTGGAATGTTACATTATGACTTACTAGTGCCCTAGTTTTGAATTGGTATGTGGGCGATACACATCGATCTTCTTAGTTCATAATTTACGCAATTTGTAAACCTAATTCTCGTGTGTTTTGCGTGATTTTAGGAGGATGAATTATTTTAAACGTTTGAGAACTGAAGGATTGCTGCTTCACAGTTATTGCTGGAGTTTTTTCTTTATCATTTCAATTTGTTGAGCGGGAAATTTTGTGGTAATTTACTACGTCCTTGCATCGGCGTCAGCCTGTAAATGTAAAACAGCGGTCGAATCTGCCTAGTTGTACATTCCCACATTTGCCACTCCAGAAAAACCCCCAACCTCCGGACTAACTCAAACTCATCTCTTTCTCCATGAAATTTGAGTTTTCGATTCACAGCAATGCTTTGATTTCTGATTGATTTCAATGTTTCCTCGTTACATTAAACAAAAAAACCAAGAAAATAATAAAGGCTTACCAAAGCACATGCGCTATCAAGTATCTAGTCGCAACTTGTACTGTGGCCGGAATCATAACATTTAAACCCTTATGTCAGTCTATTTGGTGTACTATGACACCACCTGAACATTTTGTTTCTAGGAATACACGTATATATCAAGATAGCTCGATTTTCATATAAGTAGGTTAAAAATAGGAAAAATACAATCCAAACAAAGGAAAGAATGTTGGAATAGTGTGTAAGTGCACTGAACAGACTGACATCATGGGTGTAAAGTTATGATTCCGTCCACAGTAATTTACCGATGTATCATCTTTTTTGGTCATTAATAAACAGTTTGATGTACACGTGTCGACACAGTAGCTCCTATCTGTAGTATGTGTGTCCCTTTGAACTGTTCAACCTGATAAGTTACAGTAAAATCTGGATATATTTGCATTCGTTATAGTGGCTTTTCGTTATTATTGCCGAACTATTCCCCACCCTTCAGTTTTTGATGCGAATCAATCTCTTTATAATTGACAATTTTATTTTGCCTTCGCTATAATTGCCGGGCATTTCACTCCCCTTGCCATATAAACCGCATGTTAAAATACCTTCGTTATAATTGCCTACAAGAAGATTTCGGCCTCACTCAAAAATCAAAGAGGTTTGTGGTGGTCACATCAGCATTTTTGTCACCAAAAACAGGTACAGTGCTTGCGAAACTACATCGCATGCATCCAAAATTTCTTGTGACAGAGGGGACAGTTCACAAATTTTTTAGGTCTTTGATGTCAAAAACTTGCAATGTCTTGTTTTAGTAGCCCATATAATAATATTCGAAGTACTCCTTATTATTGCTTTCTTTATAATTGCCCTAACATACTTTCCCTTTGGGGTGCAATCATAACGAGATTTTACTGTAATTAGAACAACGTGCTGACAAGGTTTTAATATTTTGAATGCGCTCCGTGAAGTGGATAGGATTCCAATGTGTGGAAGGTAAAAACCTGGTTTTTGGGTGATATGTCAAGATTTTGCTGGTAAACAGTTGTCATGTTTTGACTGTGCACTTTGTGCGAGGGACATTCAACCAGTATTTACACAATTCGTTGCGGTTAGTTAGGCTTATCGCTTCTTCGGTATCTTTGTAGGTCGAGGTGAACATGAGAGAAGAAGAAATTAAATGAATTTATCAGATACTGAGATAAATATAGTCAGCTTCTAGTTTATATCTACACCCATTTCACTTCGCGCGCTAGTGGAGAGGATGGATCTGCTATCGTCGACTACTCCCTTGACATATAGGCATCATATCGGCGTCTTAAACAAGCACTAACACCTATTTTGTTTCTCTGTAAACTTGATTTTAGTTTACCCTTCAATCACTCTGTCCTTCCAAATTAAATACTGAGAAACTACTAAAGGTCAGCGCGGGCTCCAGAGATCACTGGTCAGTAAAGGATAACCCCAGGAGTCAAGCTCACAATAGCGACAATGACTGTACATATTTAGTACAGGAAAATGTCGACAATCAAGCGACTGAGAATGAGATTGCTATTTAAATTCATGATAAATCGGATTGGAGTAATGCTAGCCTTAATTGTCACTTAGGTATTATGCGAAAAAAAATATTTAAATCGCACCGAATTTCCAACTATCGCCCAAAATAGACAAAATTATTCATAAATCTAAGCTTCAGGAGAAGAAAAATTGAAGAAGATAATTTGATATTGACACGTTTCTGCAAGTTAAGGATTTGGACAGTTATGTGTTTTATAATATGAACTAGTTTTATAAGTCATTTCGCAACATTTGTAATATGTACTTGGGAGTCTTGTTGAGCAGAAAAATACGGCAAATGAGGGTAAAACGTCCTACGGTCAAGAATTTATCATTAGAACAACTACCAGGATAAGAGAGAGAGTTAATTACTTGTTAGTACAAGAGTGTGACCAGTTGCTTTGTATTAAACATTTCCAGTGATTCATCCATGTTGGTTTTCTCATTCGGTAAAAATTTGTTGTAAAAAACCGCAAGTTTCTCAAAACTCGTTCCAGATTCTGTTAAACCGGAAGTTACTCCAAACTCCCGTCAGATTGTAAAAAACAAACGGAAAAAGTTCAAAGTCACGTCAGCTTGTTTAAAAACCAAATTCGACTCAAACTTCATGTTGAAAACGGCAACTTACTCCAATCTCCTGTCAGATTCCTTTAACAACCGGAAGTTACTCAAAATTATTTCAGATTGTTTTTAAATAAACGAAATAATTCAAAGGTTCGGCCAAGTTCAACAAAAAAACATTCGTCCAAAGGTTTGAACGAGTTGACGAGAACATGATTATTTTTGTCCTCCGCGCGGATTCGCAAGTGTCCAAGTAGGCGACTCTTGGCCATAATACTACTGATTAGTATATCAGACCACACTCGTGGTAAAATAACGAAGAACGTGGTTATTCATGCCGAATAGACGAGAAGGGGGGAGGGGGAGGAGAAAGAAGGAAAGGAGAGCGATCCTCAGGGTAGGTAATGCCCATCATTGCCGAGCAGAAACGGGTAAAACGGACATTTTAGTGGCTTTTTTTCCACCAAACCTACTCTACAGCATTAATCGGAAAACTTCTGAAACGTAGTGAGCCCGGTTTTCCTCCTTTTTACTCAATCCACTACTCCGACCTCTTAACAACCTTGAAGGTCAGTTTGAAACCATAATTCGTGTGTTTCGTTGGCATTTTAGAAGCCAATTTTTTCACCGAATTTACTCCGAATCATGGAAAAGAATGTTTTGGAATGTATTTAGCCTGTATTTGATCATTTGAACTACAAAACAACAACTCTTTGCCAATCATTCATTTGCTCCGATGTGCTTAGTGGCTTAAGACCAAGAAAAATATAACTATACACTTTGATTTCAAGTAGAAAAAGGGAGAAGTACAAAAAAGATCCAAATTAAGATGGACGTAGGTGCAAGAAATTATGAATATTTTGATTTCGACATCAGATTGCAGCTAATTTTCATTTTGATATGTTGATTACAGATACAAAATTTACAAAATAGTTTTATTTCCTTTGACCTAAACCATTTTACACATCCGACTAGATGAAGGATTGTCGACCGACTCCAACCTCCGAGGCACCTCAAACTCATTTTTTTCTCCATGAAATTTGAGTCTGTTATTCACAGAAATGCTATGTTCTCTGATTGATTTCAATGTTTCCTCGTTCAATTAAACAAATAAATTTTTAAAAAAATTTATAATGCGGACGAAAGTACGAAAGCTGCGCTATCTAGTCGCAACTTGTACAGTGGCCGGAATCGTAGCTTTACACCCCTGATGTCAGTCTATTATGTATACTATGACACCACCTGAACATTTTGTTTCTTGAAATACAATTTTTGGATCGTGTTTTTCTTTTTTTACGTCTCTTTTTTGACGTTTTTTTAGAAAAATACGTTTAGATCTTGTGAAAGTACGCTAAACAGACTAACATGATGGGTTTGAAGTTGTAATTCCGTCCACAGTACCTATCGAATCATCTTTTTGGTCATTAATAAACACTTTTAGGACATACGTGTCAACACAGTAACTTCTGTGTGAAGAATATTTGTCAATTTTAACTGGTTAACGTGATAAATTAATTAGAACAACGTGCTGGCAATGTTAAATTTTTTGAATGGGATTCCTTTAGCGGATAGGATTCTAATAATTACAATTAAATATGTGTGGAAGGTGAAATCCTAGTTTTTGGGTGATATGTCAAGATTTTGCTGGTAATTAGTAGTCATGTTTTGACTGTGCAGTCTGTACGAGTGATTTTTTACCAGTACTTGCATAAGTCGTTGCTTTCAGTTAAGCTTTGCCTTCTTGGGTATCTTCGGAGGTCGAGGTCAAAAGGAGAGAAAGGGAAAGTAAACGAGTTTATTAGAAATTGAGAAAAACATATATATATTCTTGTTAACTCCGCCTGTTATTTTACAGTCTCCACTGTTTAATAGTTTCCATCTGCCAACATACCCTACTCCCTGTACATATAGCCATAATACCGGCGTCCTAAACAAGCATTATATTATGCGTCTTAAATATTATGAATCTCACCATTGAGCCTGCCGTGTTACGTCTCCTGCTAATATGAAAGACAGCATCGTATTCTCCATGTTTAAAACGATGGGTTTGCAGAATTTTACGAAAAAGACCAAAGTTGGCGATATGACCTTTGACCCCACCGTGTCACGTTATATGTCAAAATAGATGACACAATCGTATTCTCCGTGTTCAAAAACATGGGTATACACATTTTAACGAAAACTGCGAATGACATCGGGGTTGAATGCGAAAATAATGGCAGTTTCTGCTTTCTTGGCATGAATTACTCTAGGCATCAGTTGCCCTAGGGAAGAATTGCCCTAAGAATGAATAGGCCTAGGCATGAATTGCCACCTCGGCATGAATCGCCCATGGCATGAATAGACCTAGACTCTTAACAGCGATTCTATTTCATACTAAACTTGATTTTTTAGCTTAGGCTTCAATCACACTTACCTTCCAAATTAAATACCGAAAAACTGTTAAAGGCCACCGAGGGCTCCAGATATCGCTGGTCACTACAGGATACCCCCAGGAGTATAGCCAGGTCTCTTAACATGACGACATATGCTACAGGAGTATAGCAAAAATAGTGACAATGACTTTACAGATTTAGTAGCGGAAAATGTCGACAATCAAGCGACTGAGAATGCGATTGGTATGATAAATTCATGATAAATCGGAGTGGAGTAATGATGCTAGCCTTAATTGTCACTTAGTTGTTATGTTTAAAAAATGTTTAAATCTCACCGGATTTCCAACTATCGTCTAGAATAGACAAATTATTCATAAATCTAAGCTTCAGCAGGAGTTAAATTTTCAGATATAATTTGGTGTTGACACGTATTGGCAAGTTGAGGATTGGGACAGATACGTGTTTTATAATACTAGTTTTATTAGTCATCTCGCAACATTTGCAATATGTCCGGAGTCTGTTTGAGCAACAAAACAGGGCAAAGGAGGGTGAAACGTCCTGCGCGTTCAAGAATTTATAGAATCAGCTATCTCAAAAAACTCATAAACTCATGCTGGTTGGTCAAGTTTTATCATGAGAACGACTACGAGAATAAGAGGGAGAGTTAATTACTTGTTGGAACAAGAGTGAGAAAACTTGCTTTGTTTTAAACATTCCCACGATTCACCCATGTCGGTTTTTAATTAGGGTATTATTTGTATTTAAAAAAACCTGATATTACTTAAACTCCTGCCAGATTCTTTTTATAACCGAATGTTACTCCAAACTCCCGTCAGATTGTCAAAACCAACGAAAAATATATTAAACATTATTTCGGATTTTTCGAAGACCGGAATCGACTCAAACTTCAGGTTGAAACAGAAAAGATACTCCAAGCTTCCATCAGATTCTTTCAAACACCAGAACTTACTCAAAAGTATTTCAGCATGTTTTTAAACACAGGAAATAGCTCAAAGGTTCGGCCAGGTTCCTCGAAAAAGCATTCCTTCAAAGCTCTCGACGAGTTTCAGGTAGACTTGAGTTTGTTGTCGACCGTGTTGATCCTAAAGTGCGCTCCCAGATGACGTTGAAGTAATATGTTTTCAATCGGTTTTTTCAGTTTACTTCTAGTTTATCCTGCAAAACTATTGAGAAAATGAAAATGAGGTTTTGGAAATGAAGTTTTAGAAGTGAATTTCTGGAAACATATTTAGCTTCCATAATTAACTTTTAATTGAGAAACTTCGACAACCTTCAAATGCTCTTGAACTTGAAGTTTGACACGATGTTTGGTGTGGTTTTTGGATATTTTATTAGCCATTGTTCACCCAAACCACTCCACCACGTGAAGGTAAAATTCTTTAAACATAATTTCCCATTATTTCCCCTATTTTACTCCAAAAACTACTATAATCCCAAAATGACCTTGAACTGCAGTTTGAAGCCATATTTTTTTGGCGTTTTAAGACGCCATTCGTTCACTCAATGTACTTCAAATCATGCAAATGAATGCTTAAAAATGTCTTAAGCCGGAAGTTACTCATTTTAACTCCAGAAACAACCCGTCAACATTTATTCATTTGGTCGGAGGTGCACAACGGTTTAAGTCCAAGAAAACTAGATTTTCATTAAAACTAGTGAAAGACAAACGTACAATTTAGACTCAAAGCACACAAGAATAAAAATGCAATAAAATGAATTTTTTCCTTTTGACATCAGATTGAAGCTGATATTCCTGGCTTCATTTTGAATGTTGACCAAAGAGTTTGGAGTCATTAAAGCGCACGCGTAATGATCCGGTCAGTTGGACAATGAATCTAGAAATTAAATTATAATTTAAAATTAAAGCACGTACTCTGGAAATATTTGAGGTTCGACCTAAAGCCTTTGTTAAAACAAATTTATCTTGGCTTTGGTTATGACTCGACGTCGCTTTGGGCAAAATACATCAGCTGCTGGCCTACTTCAAGAAGATCGGTGGTGATAGTTTAGGATAAAATTGTATAAATATACCAGACTCAGGACATGTAGTGCAGCATGCCCACATCTCTATGCCAGATACATAAGTAATTCCTACGGCATCCGGAACACAATGGTCAATGATGCAATAAAACAATGCCTTTGACAGCGCTGGTCGCAGATAAGTCCGGTCTCGACCATGCTCTAAACAAAGGAAGAAGCGGAATATTTGCGTCAGTTGAAAATATTACAGAATCACGTTCAATTGACGAAAAAATAAAAGCTGTTAAGCCACAGCTATAATGACGAAGCTAAAAGAAAACTACTAAAGAAAATGCTAAGAAAAGAAGCACAAAGAAAACTCTCTGAAAAACTTGCCAAAAAGTCAAAGAAACCAAAAAAATTGCATTGAAACGCCCTAAATAAGAGTTAAGAGAAAGAAAATAATTTGAAACCTGACTCTGACCCCTAGAGTTGACCGACTTGGCTCAAAATCAATAGGGTTCACCTAAGGTGGTGGTCACTATGGCGTCGAAGTTATTCAAAATTGACCTGCTCTATACTGGCCACGGCCGTTATAGCCTATAACGGCCTAAATTGGTGTCGCCCCTGGACGGCCGTTATAACCAGTCCCGACTGTATATGCATACATATATATATGAGGTTTTACTAAGGTAACTGAAGAAAAGTAATATTGAGGAAGAGCAAAGTCGGGTTATTAACCCTTGTTATTAAGCATGTTTACATCATGTGAGTTTTAACATCATTAACAATTTACTAAAAATATAGTTTTCGACAGTGGGGCTACAAAATAACATAATCTGATCGCCCACATTCCCTTTTCACTCCTGACTTTTCTTGGCAGAAGAACAAGTCCGAGAGTTAAATTTGCAGGAAACGGTCCAACATGTGTGTTTTCGAAATTTTAACGTGCATCAGAATTTTGTTTGGACCTGAATTAGATTTCCACTAAGGTGGCGAGTTTAACCGATCTGATGCTCTACATCCTAGTACTGAGAGCTTGTATTAATAACTGGCGTCCGCATAATGCAAAATTTTTATTCGCATTTAAACTTTCAATATGGAGGAGATTTTTTAATTACAGTGTCAGCCTGATTTGATCCAAAATTTACTAAACATGCATATTTTGCTGAAACAAATGACTATTAACTTAGTGGCTGTCAAATAAATGCGACACCAGCTTCAAGAAAATGCTCAAGCTCGAGTAAGAAAAACAGGAGGAAGTTCCGGCTCAGCACATTACTATGTACTTGAACGATAACCCTTTCCAGATAACCAGTTAAAAGTTTAAATAAATTCAGATCGAGCCGGTTTATTTAAAAATCAAGGCGAAAAATAAAATATTGATCCCTTCGACGCGTTCAAACATTTCCTCGCCTCGCATAATATGGACGCCCGCCTAATCTGTGGCTCTATTCTCCAGCTCTCACCTGTTTCTTCGGTGTTCTGACATGCTAAATACATTGGTTAAATAAATAAATTTCAAGTTGCCAATTGTTGTAACAAGGTGAGGTCAGATATGCCAATCGTCTCACAGGAGCGAGGGTGAGAACAATATCAGGAAGTGATTTGCCCAAAATTAGTTTCACGAAGACTAATATAGTCGGCTGATTAAGAACAGTTTTTTACCTTTCGATAACTGCAAATATTATGCTCTTTAAAAACTTTGATAAATCCAAAAAAGGGCTTTGCACCTTGTTAGTAAGCATTTCTACATCATGTGAGTGTGAAAGATAATATAATTTCGCCACGGTGAGGTTACAAAATATACATAATCTGATTACAAAACGTGATCTCTTACCTTCAAATTTTACTCCTGAATCTTCCTGGCAAAAGGCCAGTCCCGAGCTTTATATTGGAAAGCAGTGAAACGTCTACTTTTACGAAATTTTAGGTTAGTGTGAGGGCGCAAGTTTTTAGGCATTATCGGTACCTGGGATTCTGTCGATCTACTTACTAAAGCTATCACTGATATTTTGTCTTACCAAATGGCGTCCACATATTGCAAAATTTTCTTTTGCATTTACAATTTCAATATGGAGAATATTTTTGATTGCAGTGACAACCAGGTTTGGTTAAAGATTAACTAAACATTTTTATGAATTAAACAAATGATTGTAATCATTGTGGCTGTAAAATAAATGCGGAACCAGCTTCAAGAGATTGCTCAAGCTCAAGTACGAGACGAAGAAGGGAATTGCGGCTCGGCACATTTCTCTGTACTTCCACGATATTCTTTTCAGGTCAAAAGCTGAAATAAAGGAAGATCGAGCTGGCTTATTTCAGAAGTAGGGCGAAGAACAAGAAATTTAAGATGTTTCCTCCGACATTGATAAGTTTCCTATAAAAGGCGAGCAGTGTGTTATTGCCATCAAATGTCAATTCAAAATCTATGGCTCATCTTTACATGATTAGCAGGTGGAAGCAAGAATTCATTCACAAACCAAATTAATGCATACATTGCACTGTGAAATACATTGAAAAGCTGGAATGCTGAGTGGACTGACCCTCTTCATTGACTGTTTGGCAGGGTGTTGGAATGATTAAGTACGGATTGTTATCGTCTACAGCGTGATTGCCGTCGCGCCATATGAGGAAAAGTTACCTTGAGGATGAGCCAGTTTGGGTTCGAGAGTTATTATTACATCAATAATTTTTTTATTTTTCTTCGCGGGAAATACAGGGTGAATCATATTCATAGCACTTTTAATTGGCTAAGCTACAAGCACAATTTGCATGCATAAACGCTGCGTTGTTTATGATACACTCTGTCCTCGGAAAGGTTTTGCTGCACGTTGCTTTTATCTGGAAGACTGCAAAAAAATGCTTTCGGATTTGACCACACATCACGCGGCTTTTCAAGATTTGAATACCGCATAAGGCGACATAGATTTAATGTTAAAACATTTCGTAGTATTTTCGTACATGATTAGCGAACAGTGATGAAAGTCTATCGTTGGACTACTATTCATAATTTTCCTTACAACTCACCCCAATATTGATTCTTGGGGCGAATATTTTATAGCCAAGAAGCCCCAGAATATTCTTTCGGGTAAATTTGTCACAAGCTAGTTTTATTAGAAACAAACTGCAATTAGGGGCTTCGAAATGTTTGGACATTTGAAATTTTGGTAGCATATTACTCTGAGTATGTGTCAACAAAGAATTGTATCTGCTGATTCAACCAACTTGCCACACCTTTTGTTTCTAGATCTCGTCAACATGTTTCGAAATGTTTGTTCGGGTTTAAAGTTTCAGTTAAAAAATGAATATTGAACCACTTCCCACTACATAACTATGGATTAAGGGCCTCATCGATTTCGGCCTCAAGAAAGAGTTTCAGCCCAAGTAGTAGGCGAGTGCAACTTATGGCCCACAGAGAGATAATGCCGCTTATTGGACACTAAGAGAACAACAAGACCACATAAGCAGGTAAAAGGTACGATAAATTAACACATATTTTCTTTCTTTGTTGATTGATTTAGAGGGGACAGCTAAATAATTGTAATATTCAAGAGCTGAAGGGAAATGATAAGTCCCTAATCTCTCGAAATGAACAGGGCGATGAATCTTTCTCCTCCGGAACAATGGTGAAAAGAAACTTTGGCTTTCTAGAAACACTGAAAGGGAAACAAGGAGGGTATTTTTGGAAAGAAATGATCAAAAACATTGCTGCAAGAGTGAGTAAAAATACCTATATGATATATTGAATTGATCCCAATCAGCCCTTCTTTACCTGCAACAATTCCAGTTTTTAGATAATTATAGCTCAAGGTAAGTTGACTTTGGAATATCTTGAAGCATCTATTTTGCTACAGCCTGTAAGCATCGAATGATTAAGTTCACTTAAGGTAATAATTTTAAAGCGTCGATTCGTTCAAACGCAAGAATTGCATATAATGTTTTGTTTTGATGACTATTAAGCTCGGGATTATTTGTTTATTTGTATTATCATTTGTTTGCTCGGGATGTTTATTGACACCCTCAAGAAAAGGGAAACCGTATTTAAATAATGGAATGTTTCAGGAGACATAGCTAGATTTTAATATTTCTAGTTTTACAGAAATCTGATGTTACGTTAGTTTTGTTTATTCACTTTCCATGGCTATTTCACAATATTTTCGGCTGAATTGCCTATAAGTGACAACATGAATTGTATTAAGAAGCATAAGCACGAGCTTAATAGTCCTAAGCCAAATCAGAACCATAGGGAAATAAGATATTGGTTCTTTACAGATGGAAAGAAATCGTCACCCTTTGATGGACGGAACAGCTCTGAGTAGTCACTAGCAGGACACCTACGCAAACCATCAATTACTTCCTGAATCCGCCTGGAACTGGGAATTTCCCTCTTGTTGGAACCCCTCAACTGATTAATTTCAACGCTGGCAGACCCTTGTGAGACACGGTTTTCCAGCCATATCATGATCCCACTTTGCTCCAACCACCCAAACAGCTTTTTGTGTTCCACAAGGTTCCAAACCCGCTGCAGGAGCAGCCAACCATTCCACTTCATGAATATTGGAGACCGACTGCTAGTGTACACATACTTGATTCCATTTATTACAGCCAACACTAAATCGAAGTCCTTTTCAATATCAATTGGATATCTGTAAAATATCAGCACTTTTGAAGTCGAAATTTGTTTAGTTTTTTAAGATTTGTAGCATCCCCAGTCAAGCCAGTGACATGCATCTACTACACAATGTGCACCTGTAGCCATCCCAATAGTGTTCTTAGACTTCGAAGTGTTATAGTTTTCTTCTTTCTTTTGTTATAGTATTTCTCCAATGTTGGGTCAACTCACGAGTAACAAGTGGAATGAATCCCTCAGTTTGTACGGCCTCGGACAAGCTTGGAAGGTTTGACCTGTCTGGCTTGATTATTACGGCATACATATCTGCTGTATAAAACAGTCGGTAGAAGATGCCGGCTACCAAAATAGTCCCAATGATTACTCGCGTATCTTGGCGGCATAATTTACCACTACTTGGGGTTTCCTGTTCAAACATCACAGAATACAACACATGAATTACGGACGTAACGCCCTGTCCACATAACGATACTCCAATAGCAGCCAATGAGGTCAGTACAAGACACCATATCCTCCAATCCAGGGCAGCAGACAGCGCAAATATTCCGCCTGCAAGCTTTCGGCTAATATACTGTTCTTTCTCTTCGGAAATTAGAACTAGTAAATGTTTAAATCCAAACAAGCCTTTCGAATGTATGATCTTACTTAATTGCCCCGTGTTCCACAAAGGCGTCTGCGATACACCCTGATATGTAATATTTGCCCTCAATAACAATGATCGTAAACAGATTCTCAGGTCGACACTAGGGTCCCGTAATTTCAGTAAGGTTTTTTCGGCAGTACAAGACACGGTGGCTTCGTGGTTTTGTTGACGTGTAAGCTTAGGCCAGTATTGAAAAGCGAATTTGCTATTTAGGGGTTCAATTAGAGTTGCAATTATGTAACGACATCCTTCGAAGTGGTATGAAGCCCAGCCTAACAAAGCAACCTCGTTCCACACGAATAGTATGGGATGATCCCTAACAAAAATAGTTTTTGATGCGTGCGGCCTATACGTTCTGGTAAGTATTATCTGCCTCAGTTTCTGAGTGCTCATGTGTAGTACCTTAATTGGGGAAATGGAAAAACGTGGTACGGGATGAATTCCTTTCGTGTAGCTCGTCGGGAAATCAAATGAGTCGTATGTTCGGTAAGTGTACCGGATGTCACTTCCGTGAAAAACTTAAACGATACAGCCTGGATGCAGTTTGTTTACTTGTGTGAAAATTAAAATATACATATCGTTTCAATACATTTATCGATATGCAGTCAGATTGCAGGCATGTTTTTTTAACTTGACGGGACACAAAAAGCCTCGTAACATCACGTAAAGGGTCACATAACGTAAGCCTAAGGACAGAAAATCTGCTAAAATTTATCGAGTTAAGTAAAACTTAGCCAATAACAGCAGTTTAAGGTTATTTTACAGTTTTGCCGTTCGAAAAATAATATTCGGAAGG
>VICI01003458.1:0-13248 GCA_019593645.1 Akabosia matsudoensis | reverse complement strand
GTTTTCCCTTTATTCGTAGGAATCGACCAGTCGGCGGATCATCGGCAAGTTAGTTAACTGCATTGGCAACTGAGCTATCATAAAAGGGTTATCAGGACAGTACAATATAACCCATCGACAGTATGTGTGAGTCGGTATGAATAGACATAGATTTCGGCGTACATATACAATATACCATATACAGTACCAGGCGATATGAAGGACGGACGATTTGAAAATAAATAACAGTTCCTGGAACAAATTTTGGCCTAAAAACTCACGACATTCATTATTATATGCTATTCGTGGAACTGGGCATGAATCACACAAAGTGAAAGAAACGACTGTTTTAACGAAGGACTATAGAGATCTTTTGGTTTCACTAGTGCGTGCCGCTTGCCCTGATCATTAGGCATGAAACAAAACATCATTTCTCTTATTTTTCTTTTCGAGAGAGAACAAATACTTAGAACGTTTGTTTGCTGAAATTCTAGAGGAAGATATAAGATGTTCATCGTTAGCGTAGATACAGAATCTGCTGATTAAATTTACCCGATGATGAGAAGGATCAAACTCAGCCTTATCAGCTTTGATTTCTTGGCGCTGAAAAGAAAAAATAACCTTTGCTCACTTATTCGAAAGCTTATTTTTGGTCAGCCTTAACAGTCATGCATATGCTTTCCCACTGAAGAATGCTTTCACGTACTAAAGAAAGTTGCAATTTAGTATTCTAGCTCTCAATCTCAATAACATTTTTCAATGCCAACTGCGGTGTTGCATCCATAATGTATAAATAGAAGGTATTTTATGTAAACTTATATCTGTAAAATTCAATCCGTCAAATCTCTAGTTGTTGTCAAATCATGTGTGAGGATTTGGTTAGCCCTTGCATCTTCAGATTATTTTTTGCGAATTCGTCTCCGCCTTTGAAGTGATACTTGAACATAAAAACGCAACCATTTTGTTGGGAGTAGCTTTTTGATTTACCCATTATTTATAAGCCGACGCCAGTCAAACTTCATTGGGACACTGTAAGAAGGTATTTTATTTACTACTATTATTGCCGCGTTCCTTTTATGTATGCCTCCCATTTTCGCTGTACCTCACAGGTTTAACTTTGGAGAATTAAACTATTGAACAAAATGTCACTGTAAACTTTGCATTGTAGTCATTAGGAAAAACATTTCTTTCCAAACTTTCCCATAATAGCGCTGCAATAATGGGAGTAAATACGGTATCACTTGAACATGGTAAAGTACACTAAGAGAAACAAAAACCCTTTAAATAAACTCCAAATCATATATGATGGCTGATCTAACACGAACGAGTTCGGGTGTTTGTTTGTTTCAAGTGTAGCATGCGATTTCAGAACCGGACATCTGCTGTATATTTGATAGTTGAATAAAATCATAACCTTCTTTACTCACTTCCTTTTTCGTTTTTCTTTTGTTTTGTTCAAGGCAGGTACTTGTGCAGAACGATGTTTGTTGCTTACATTGGGTATGCCGTGTATTTCTATAAAACCGGCCGTGGTTCCGGACGAGAGCTACGATCTTGAGCAGTTTGCTCGAGACCACTGCAGAAGGAGAGAAAACAGTGAAGTTTTTCCTGAGTCGAGCTGAGTTGAGTTTAGGAGTGAGTGGTGGCGGCTCAGAGAAAGTTTGTGGGCCACGAATGCAGTGAGTACATTTTGGATCTATGCGATTTCCTTGTGTGTCGTGATACATGTTCTGTATCTAATACTCATCCTTTCAAACAAAATATAATGTGCTGCTGATTTTTACCTCTTTGATTCTCAAGTGACGTGTATTTTGTAGAGTGGGTGACTGAACAAATGGTGTACGTGGTGGTACATTAATAGAAAAATAACAACAGCCGATAGAGTCTCTACAAATTCAGTATGAGCAAGGATTTCTCGGAAGAAGTGTTTTACTGCTCAGTATCTTCAGAGTGTTTGATGTTGTTCTCTTTTCCCCAATACATCTGGGAGTAAAATATACTCTACAAACTTTGAAAGAAATTGTGGATTGTAGGACTTTCTATTGATAGCAACAGAGCAATCATCAGTGCAATGAAGAAACGTTATTTTGATACATTTTTAAGACCTGACGCATGATTCACCAAGCTCATAAAAAAGTTCCTCGGATTGCTTCGGGGCGCAAACAAGCCCTTGTAGACTGTGTTCATTAAATTCCAGTAAGTGATAAACACATCAGGAAATCTAATAAAAGTCCGCGTAATAGGACTAAAAATGATAAATATGCATACAGTGTCTCACCTGGTTTAGACATAGAAGTTTTCATGTTCATTGCTAAACTGGGGGTGCACATGAATATATAGTACATGCCATTAATTTCCATTCACTTACAACGTAAAAAAACATCCTATTCGCAAGACAATGAAATGGAATGAAATCAGACTCAGCCTTTCGGTAGTATTTTTCAGGTTGGTGTGTTCATTAAAATTGTTTACCAGTGAATAAATTGTGAAATAAGTGAGGTAAATAGAGTGACAGTGCATGTTGACTAAAGCTTTGCTTGCAGTGTCCGTATGGTCTAAGAACATGACGTGAGATTTGACGTATACTGATATCCGTAAGTGTTTATTGCGTAAGAATATCATTATTATCCTAACTAGAAAGAACGTAGAATGGCAACTGTTCGATTGCGTTACGTTTCCTTGATTTTATTTTGAAGTACGCCAGGATGTCAGAAATTGTTGACCTTTGAACAATAATTGTGCATCTGATATCTATCCCACATATTTCGTTATGACACAAGCGCATATGCATCTTATATTTCTGAAAAAGTATTGACTTTAAAAAATTGCTTACGCAGCCATTTCCAATTGATGATTCACAGAATTGTGTTGATTCACAGAATCCAATCAAAACCATGTGTGAAATACTGGAATTGGGAACCTTGCTTGAGATGAATTTTGATGATATGTACTCTCTGTACAGTGATTGATGTGCATAGAGCCGTCATCATCTCATCGTGGGTACTAGAAAATCAGAGGGTAGATTGGCACCACAACTGATCCGTAAATCATGGAGTAATTTTCTTTACTTCAAGCGCGTTTTCGTAAAAGCCTCTCTTGAAACAGTTCAACTTTTCAACATTCCCCAATTTCTGCTGAAAGCATCTAGTCCGACGAGTTTGAAAGAATGTATCGATTCTCATCTCAAGTGTGTGTCTGCATGCGACTTTGCACACTCACCCAGATTTGTTTCTTTCTCTTTGTCAGTCAGCGGGAAAGGCTAATAGAGAAGGTACCGAAATCCATGTGCGCTGAAATAGAACGACTGATCTTTCTCCGTCATGGTCTCCAATCACTCTTTCATTAACTAAATTACACCAGAAGAGTAAGTGAAACAAAAAAGAAATGAAAATGGATCAGATTATTCCCATTGAAGCAATGCGGAGTAATAGCCCCAATAAACCACCTCTCGGCAAACAGTAGGGCAGTAAAGTAAAGTTTCTTCATGTGTTGTTTACTCAATCTTCTGCATGATGATTATACTACTTTTCTTGTCCATTTCGATGAACGTCAGGAAAACTTTCTTGTAAGCCTTAGCATGTGTCGAGTTGGGTAGAGTATAGAATACGTGTGCTTTCTATTTTCACTAGTAATAATAAAAAAGAAAAAAAATGGTTTGAAAACGACGTAGTTTCGTTATGGAACATTGGCGAATTCATACATAAACTAATTGATATGATGATCGTGTTCACATGATGTATACCTATATTATGACATAAATTTATACGTGGTCATTATTCGTACGCATTGACCCGTAGACACTTAATGCTTTATCGAGGACACTTGCCCATTTATACAAAATTGATCTACTCACAATGCAGACCCAGTTTGTTGGAAGACTGTGTCAAACGACTAATAAGTTTTGCTCGCATGGATTGGATTACAGTTTGCGGAAGTAAAAAAGGTTGGGAGTTTGTCCTACCATTCGGCTTCTATAACTTTAACCTGTGATTGAAGGTATCGGACTTCCTATAACTTGTCCGGGGTTTTCCTCGCAACAATCTGTTACTTGTGTCATTGAATTATCGAGTGCCCGTATTTCTTCCTCCCTTCTAAGATTCACACCCGCTTTCAATCAAAACTTGGTTGTGTTGCTGACAAACTTAAAAAAGCGACCCGTATCATCTGCACTCCATCACCGCCGCTGCCACTTTCACCAAAACCATTTTGGCACGAGACTTAAATCACTATATATTATCCAGCTGAAAAAAGTTTCTCCCGCATTTAAACGACAGCGTATTGTGAGTGAGCCAACCGACCACCATCCCCCAAACATAGTTGTTCCCATGCACTAGTAAAAATCAAGAGGGATAATAACAATTGAAGCTTTAAAAACTGCCAGAACTTGTATACCACCAATTCTTCTTTTTTATTTTCGATTAAAAATAAATCTTTGTTCAGCTTTTACGATAAACGATTTTCCTCTCAACGAGAAAGCTTAGAACATTGCAACGAAGTTTCGCAGACTATCAAAGGAAAAAAAGCTCGGAAAGGAAAAAGAATTTGTGAGAAGAATGCTCGTGGAGTGAGTAAGAGTAAATCCTGATTACAATGTGAATTTGGCTAAAGCATCGAGCAATTTTTTACAGCTCGGTAATTTTTTCATGAAAGGCCAGGTAAAGGGCATGACAGGGATTTTTGTATTATAAATGTAGGTACACACTTTTATATCAAAACATGCTTCTTCCCTGTAGCGAGTGAAAATATATATGCCGTGGGTAGACCTTTTTGCATTAGAAAGGTAAAATTAGCACATAAATTTAACAACAGCTATTTATTGATAGTATTATTACCTACAAGAAGGTAAGCCATGGACAAAGTCTACAGAGCGTAACTCTGACAGAAAATGACATAAATGAATGTTTATAAAGCGAGAAATAGCCGAGTACGTTGGTGATAATGTGGTATAGAGGCAAAACTGGTGGTTAGTTTTGTCTTGTGGTCGTTTCTTCTTTTTGTCCCGAGAAAGAAGTGATGGTGTGTGGAGGAGAAATGGCTATTACGATGAAGAAAACTGTTTATACGCCTAATATGCTTATAAAGTTAGCGACTGTGTAGGAGCTCCAATTCCCATACATGCTCCTTGTCTTATTATCACTGGATAGTGAATGTCTTAACACACGATCCACTCAATCTTCCGTGTACCCTCTACACTGTTCTATTGTCAACATACTGCCCTGCCAGAGAACCAGTATACAGAATTGCGTTGAGTTAAGTAGCTGTATAAATATTACAGAAGCTTAATAAGGACATTTCCCAAGAAGTACAAGGGTTTACATACAATTACAATCCTCTCTTTTTACTGATGTCTGGGCTCTTATTCATTACAAGTTGGAAACTAGAAAACAGTGGCTCTGCACGAAAATGGGACAAATGAAAACTTTCTTTGTCATTAATCTTAAGCGATATTTTCTTCTGGTACTTATGGTATAAAATTTATATGTACCCTTCAGTTACTGCAAGAGAATAGTAGTAGGGAGCCACCCAAGTACACAAAACAATTTCCGTAAATCTGTACGCTTAGTACATGAATTCTATCAAATTGAATTACCCATGAGTGAGATGGCTAGCAAGTATTTGTGTAGCTATTCCATTTGTATAGACCACTTAGAATTTTAGAGGGAGCTCGGCAGTATTCAAGAATAAGCGTGAAAACGAAAGCTGATTCCTTAGTAGTTTCCATCAATGCATCCATGGCTTCTGTGGTATTTGTTGTGTAGTTTCGGAAGAACCTTAAGTACAACACAACTAAAAGGGTATGAAACCATGCAATGGTGCGTGTAGTGGAACCAGGAAGGGAAAAGTTGGTGAAAGTTGAACTGTTCGAGAGCACATTCTCCACGAGGTCGAAGTCTGATTTTTCTTCAGCCTAGAAAATGAGGCTTATTATCTCTTTCCTCTTTTGTTTTGTCCTAAGTTACTTGTCACACCTGTCCAATTTTCACAGGGGAAATAAAAATTAAGTGTTTTGGTCAGAGTCAATGTCTGTGTGTGTATTCATTGAGGCTCCACAAGTATTAGAATTCGGAACTGGCTATAGTTCATTGTGTGTCTGTACGTGTAAACTATTTTAGAATTTAATTTTGAAGTCGTCTTGGGTGTCTGTCCGTCCGTCCGTCCATCCGTCCATCGATTTATTTATTTATTGAATCATCAAACCTGTTTCATTCAAGACAAAACCGTTTACGTTTGACATTTGTATACTAATAATTAGGTACATATTGCTTAAAATTCTTTATTGGATTTTAAATAGTTTTCTACGTCTGTTATCGCGAAATCTCAAGAACGGTTAATCGTCCAATCTTGAAACTTTGACCACATGATTGTTGACCATCAGCAACTCTATGGTGTCAAGGTTGACCATTCGAGTCGTCACGTTGACGAGTTTCAGGGTGACGAAAATTGACGATAATGCTTCGTAAATGGACAAAAAAATTTATTGACGATTTGGATAGACCTCCATGCGTAGATTATTTTTGCTCCACGGACATGTGTCATATTTCGTCTCATTGACGAGTTACAGCGTCGAAAATTGACGATAATGTTTCGTAAATATACAAAAAAGTTTATGGACGATTTGGATAGAGCTCCATGCGTAGATTATTTTTCATGGACCTCTGTTTGACTTCGTATAAAGGGTATAAAGGGGACGCTAACACTTCGTAATTCGTGTTTTAGCGAATTTTTGCAAATCGCGTTTTACGATTCTTGCAAAACGTTTTACGAATCTTCCAGATTACCGAATCTTGCAGATTGTGCTTTACTGAATCTTGCAAGTTGTCTAAAGCGCGCCTTTCGCTACTTATAGGAATCGTGCTTAAGCGCTTTATTTTATTTTATTGTTATCCTATTCTTGTATTGTTAATGATTTCCTCGTTTTGAAGTTCAAAATAGCTATAATTAAGGCCTATCACACAATTAGTTCCTTCATTGACATAGAAGCCCTCTGATCAAGCTTCCTGACTGAGACATGCTACGTTGCCTGATTGGCATAGATTCAAATCCTTACACATATAATGTTGTATACAGAGTCGAACTGCCTTCATCTACGTCTGATTGGAGTAAGCTCAGTGAGACGATCTATAATTTAATCCATACTTAAAATTTATAGGGCCATTTTCTCAAAGCTTGTAGGAATCAAACACAGGAGCTTTTCTTTAAAGAGTGATCCAATCAATTGATTAATTGCACATGGTTTTTGTCGTTTTCGGCTCCTGCAATCTCTGCGAGAATGGCACTTAAGGCTGGCAATAGTTTTTGTAATTTATTTAGCCGATTAGGCCATATCTACGTAATTCAATGTCAATTAAGAAGATGAGGGAGCGATAAGGTTTATTTGATTTCTTCGGTTTCTTCTCACGAATACTTCATTTAATGTTTTTCAGTTTTTCCAGATGAACTTCTTGTTCATAATAATGAATAAAAGGTAAAAAAAAGTACAAAGTTTGATTTGATTCCTACGTTTTTCTTAACCACAGACCCTCAACCCAAAATTGGTTAGGATATTCCAAATTTTACAATGTTACGATAATCCCTCAAAGACTCACAATAAGGTTCACAAGAAAGCGAGACCGAAAGGAAAAGCAATAGAGATTATCACACTATTAACTTGCGGCTCGTGTATCGCAATCTGTCTTCTTTCCGTGAAATACACAGGTTAAACATGCAGTTTAGAGTGTGGATAGTATTTACGGAGAGCGTGAGCTGATTTAACAATTGATGAGGTGGAGGAAATTACTAGATACGGGTTTTACGGAAGATAGTAAAAATTGGTTAAACTAATAGATCGCACACAGGTTCCTAACATAGGCACTCAAAGGCTCAATGTAGTAATGTGATTCTGGATACTTTTTTCCTTTAGGAACTAGCAACCCTGGATAAGGAGAAAACTTACGATGGCGATGTACTACTATGCTAGAAAGCTTCAAAAGGGAACATCAAGCTCTTCATCTTCCTCAAGTATGCCAAGGAGAAGTAAGGTACAGGAGAAAAAATCTAGCTTCAAATGAGCTTTTAAGTTTTGAGAAAGAAACATTTTGTTCGTAAGGCGAAAAAAAGTTAATCCATAAATTGTGGGACTGCACACGGTTATATTGACTATAAGAGAGAAAAGTTTCGTATACTGTCTAAAGAGTGCATGTATACGTGCTTCCTTTGAGATATGATAATAATTGCATTAATAACTCCTTAGTGAAGGCATGTATCCATTTCAAGCGGAAGTCAGTTTTGAACGTCTAATGTATTAAGCCAGCATGTGAGTTACCATACTCTGCAACTTCCTTTGAGATATGATAATAATTGCATTAATAACTCCTTAGTGAAGGCATGTATCCATTTCAAGCGGAAGTCAGTTTTGAACGTCTAATGTATTAAGCCAGCATGTGAGTTACCATACTTTGCAACCACCAATGCGGATGGAAACGCATGTAACTGATTAATAATGGCTGTTTTCGACAAGTTTGGTTAGGCTAATTGATAGATGATTGACTAGAACTCTTGAGTAGTCTGTTTCCACCACTCTTTGAAGCATACTCTTCTCGGTATGTTGATTAATTGAATAATAAGCCTCTAACCTAACTATGTTGGTAGTACAAACTTAAGCTTAAAGTGTAAATTTGTACAGCTTTCATCGCATTGGCCGAAGAGGACAGATTAGTAAATTACACTCCTGGCATTCGAATTTCGATCACATTAATGGCTTGATTGACTAGAACTCTTGAGTAGTCTGTTTCCACCACTCTTTGAAGCATACTCTTCTCGGTATGTTGATTAATTGAATAATAAGCCTCTAACCTAACTAAACGTTAGTGGTCTCTTTTGCGATGACGTTTCATGAACATCGACGACAATAGATCTGTAAGAATAACAGCACTAGCATAGCAGTTGGTTTGAGAGTTACATACATATTTACATGATTTATGAAAGGTAAAATATCTCGAGCCCGAGCAGCATCTATTGATTCACTTAGGACCATGAAAAGCCTATGTTGGTAGTACAAACTTAAGCTTAAAGTGTAAATTTGTACAGCTTTCATCGCATTGGCCGAAGAGGACAGATTAGTAAATTACACTCCTGGCATTCGAATTTCGATCACATTAATGGCGGGAATGTTTGTGTTTCCTGTCCATATATGGATATCATTGGTTCAACTCAAACGGGCGATACACGATCCATCTAATCGAAGCAAAATAGAATCCTTTATTTGGCTTGTATGGCAGCTGATAATAGCGGCTAACAGCTAAAAAAGATAACACAAGAGGCTTAGAACATTTGACACTACTCAACGCAACAGACAAAACTTCATCTAGATAATAGAGGGAATAACAACTACTATCTACTATCTAGATATAGTAAACAAAAATTAATCTAGTGTAGGATCTATAGTGCGTAGGTGAAGAATAAAACTTGCCGCGGCTTTGCGTGGACTAAAATCATATAATGAGTTTTCAGAGGAAATTTGGCAGTTGATTTCGAGTTGCGTATCATGCATATTGCTTTTAGTCTCACAAAGCCATTGGCTTATGTAAATAGTTCTACGTGTTCTACACATACCGCAGATTTCCCAAAACCCGATCGAAATAATATCTTCAGTCTTCATTGCTTTCTGGCGACATAAAGATATGACGAATTGTAGTCCTATGCAGTAAAAACGAAGAAAACCGGATCCCATAGCTTAAAATGTTGTAATGGTCTTGAAACACAGAGATTGTATGAAGTCATTAAACATTGTCTTTTTGTGTATTTCAAATGGGCCCATTGTACGACTTTCCAACTCCCATGTTCTCAGTTGACAGGGGAAGGGAGAAAGTACGGGATAGAAAATTATTAGATGTTCCTCGTTAAAACAGGCAAAGATGGATTCTGTGCTCACAAACATCACACAACATCAGTATTCAAGCGTTCGTACTTTTAGTATCATGTATCATATGTAGGATCAGACAGAATAAATTCAAAGCATAGGCAGTTTGAACGAACTCTTTGTTTGTGAACAATTTCTTGGGAAAGTCTCTTATTGCCAGCAATGATATTATATTTGCTACGATAACAATGCTCACGGGATCACTGGAGCTCTTGTCTTCTATTCTTCCATTTGTTACAACTCGACTATCCTCTTCTTGCCTGTTACTATTATGACGAAGTAATCTCTTTAAGGTTTCGGCACTTCCAGTACTACCGTCATCAGCCATGAAAACCATCACCATCTGGCTTCAATGCGTTGCCTTCCTGTCAAAGAGTTAGGTAGACGCGACGAAACAACTCCTGTGAGGGAATAGATCACAAAACAAGCCTTTCCATGATACTGTACTTAATGCATGAGACTCAAAGAACTAGTAGTGAACTAGATTCACGTGGATAGGGGAAAGTGCAGTGCAAATAAATGGATATGTATTCAGTCTCTTTTTCTGCGATGTCTTTGATGGGAGAACACAGGAACCGACATATATTCCTTTCTTGTGGTTCTTCAATATCTCTTAACGTCCCAATTTCAACTTCCTCGACTTTTTTTCAGGCTCATATTCCTGTGATACTCTTGTATGCTAGAGAATACCGAATTATAATATCAAAACAAGTGGGTGTGATACAGAAGAAGACGGTTGGTAAAACATGCCAAACAGTACCAAAAGCTCTGTAAACTACGCAGAATACTAAAACGTATTTCTTAAATCAGGTCCGTATGCAATATTTTGTTTAAACAACATTTTAAAGTTGGGCTCTAATACTTAACAATCCATTTACAACCGCGGAAGAAAACACGTGAGACAAAAATGTTGAAATGCAAAATGCATGCAAAATTTTGATCTTTTAATCATGACGCCTAAAAAGTCGTCTGCTGAACCATTGAACCTAAGCAAAGTCTTTTAAATACGTATTTCCAGGAAGTTGCCACGTATAGCAGGTCACTTTAAAGCGCTCGTATTCTGGCCGAGCGTAGCATGGAGTCCTGATTTTGCCCATTGCGCCTAGCTTTAATGGGAGTTAATCCGGTAAAGATGTACGTTCAGTGTACACCATACATTCGCAGCTATCCACTACACTTTGTTTGTAGGACGTGGAGAACTACACAACTTATCGATGCAAATCAAAGAATATAAAGTGACTTTATATTCTTTGATGCTACTTGGTTTCTTGAGGCTTTATTTAGCTGGTTTTACGACGAAAAACCCGTAATAGAACATTCATACGATCAAAATGAATCATTTTGGCACAATGCAGTGGACACATTTGTACGCGAAAGAAAGCTAATGCTATTGACACTACCCGACTCTGTATTGCCTTTTCTGGATTGGTAACTATTTGATCCTTGCGTTGACTATTGTCCTGCACATAGTAATAAATATCTTTATTATAGTGGAAATACAGTCATATCGTGCATCGTATTTAACGATACAGTACATAAAATAAAATGCTGAAACGTTAGGAGTAAGCATTGCGAAACCTAATACGGGCACATGCAGGTACCTCCGAACGTGTTGACTTACATAAAAATGCCTATGAAAAAAGATGCTGCAAGGATAGAAAAAAAACCTAACAGAGACGGAAGACTTAACTTGCTTGTGTAACGATAATTCGTTCTAGATTAGACACACTACCGGAGCTGGATTAGAGAAATCAAATTAGAAACTTGATTCGTTACTATAAGTAGAACTACCATAAAATGTCCTATCACCTATGCTGATTAAATCAAAAGTGTTCTCCAATAATTTGTTTTACTGGAAAAAAACGTCACGGAGGAATACGAAAAAGGACTCTTAATCCCTCTTGAGAGTTTTCACCTAACGTAAGTAAACTGATGTGCATGCAGTTAAGGTCGGTGGGTACAAGGGTTCAAGTGGATATTTTAAGTCTTTTTAAGATACTTGTGCACAAACTAGTCCCATGTTAGTCATATTAGTCATTTAGAGGTTACTGGAAAGTCGTTATATATCGCCATACCAGGTAAAAAACCAATTCAAACTTTCATTCGGTATGTAGTTCCGACTATGTCTCCCTAAAGGAATATATTTATAAATTCTTTTAGAGGCAGCATCTACTAAAAGCCAGTGTTTTGAACTGTTTTGTGGTAACGCATTTCTGCAAATTATCGTCGAGTTTATCGGAGTGTTTTGTGTTTAGTAGATATCCAAAAACGGTCTTTTCAAGCCAATGCAAGAAGTACGTAACTAGGTAGTTGCTAACATTTACCAGCACACTACGCAGGATATTGCTGAAAGCTGAAGAGTTCTTATAATTCTCTGGCTGAAAGAGTAAGAAGTTACAGGGTATACGGACGCATCAAATGAAGTGAAAGTGACCAGTTAAGAAGGAAAAGAATTTGAAGTCTTACGCTATGCTAAAATGGCACATTTCATGCGGGGCTAATAGTACTTTATGAAAAAAATGCTCCGTTGAACTAATTCCTCTGATCGCAGAATATCGCCTCTCGCCTTAATAGTACTGCTGGAAAATTTGGATTCCCCATCCGAGAATGGCCACTATTTTCTATTGACTATTGCTGTTCCTACTACAACAACACATTTGCCAGATTCCAAAAATTGGGAGAGTTAAAGAGGCGAAATACTATCCTGCTAACGGTGCTAAGTGCTAAATGTTAGTGTTGCCTTTATGATATTACATATAAAATTTCGCTGCACTAGTTTCGAGTATACATTGAAGATGTATATGCTGAATAAATTGGTGCTACATAAAGAAATAATCTTTACTTCGTATGGTTCCTTTATTGGTTTGCAACGCCATCATCTTTCAACTCACAGTCCCAAATGTGTATTGCACGCACGAACTTTCCCTGTCCTACTTCCTGCCGGCTGTTTTGCCAACGTGTACACTTTTTGCATTAGGGTTGAATTGTGAGACACTCACAGTAATGATTACCCATGGTAGGCACTTTTCTCATATAAGTTCAATGATGAGATGGCGAAACCATGTAGTCAACGGACAACACGATCTGTGAGATATGTGTACCATGACTTCAAGAAAATGCCAAATTTCAGAAATACCCGTTTTTAGAGGATATTATCATATGGTTGACGGCTACACAGGAGTTTGAAATTTCCATGCCACACATTTTTCTACTCCTACCGACCTCCATCATCCTAATCCTAATTTGAGCTGAAATACTATCGCGTGGCCAGCTTACTCCTTCATATCCTGAATACCAAATGCATATTTCGTTCTGCATGACTAGACTAACGAAAACGAAACGCTGACACGATGTGGGTGTAACAGCCAAAA
>VICI01003457.1:0-13250 GCA_019593645.1 Akabosia matsudoensis | reverse complement strand
GATGGCAATCGCTTGCGCATTCAATTTGATAATGAACGAGGCCAACGCTTGTAGAATCGTAGTATTAGTGAAAGCAGATACAAGTGTTTTAAAAACAATGTTCGACTTAAAAATTCTATACAGTCCAACTGCGTGCCTATCAAAAAGTTATTAAAAAGACATACTAAAATACATGAACGAACATTTATTTTACAAAAAATATTCAAGTAAAAAACACAATAAAGTACATACTTCACACAATAGATTGAATAAAACCTTCCCTTCCTTTACTCATACATCCTATATCCCTAATATATAAATATAACCATTTCAACTGTTCCACCTGAAAAAGAAGATACGTTCGAATTTTTTGCTTCTTTCACAGTAAAAATGTGAATATTTTCCGAATTTTCATAAACAGACAGTTGATTTGATGTAAATATGCAAAAAGAATTTTATTATACGCGAATCTGTTTTGTATGAAAATAAAATCATCTTGACATAAGTTCATTTTTAAAGAGAAAAAAGGTTTTCCTTGTCTCAATTAATTCAAATCTAATCTTTTTCTCTCCAGCCATTACTTTTTAACAAACAAAAAATGAATAAAACGAAACCACTTGCAACTCTGCTGTATCTATTCCTAACAAAATAAAACGTCGTTTCATTCCGGATACATTTTTTTTCAATTGACTCTTGATCTCTTTCTAAAGTATCGATGACATACTGATTTCAGCTAGTGTTTGAAGTGTCTCAGATTTGGTTCAGTTCAGACAACACATCATGAAGAATAAATCAGCTCGATTCATTTATGTATACTATGTATATTGCTTTTGTTTTTGCTTTAACGAAGTTATTTTGATTTTGATATGCTTTGATCTCGGTGGATTGAATCGTTTTTAATGTCATTAGATTGGAATCAAGTCCATGATTTTTTACTAATATTTATAATAAGTATACATGATGAAATAGTAATGATGGAATGTGTGCTACAAAGGCAAGATAAAAATGTATCTTCCATGAATATAAAATTGTATGGCTTTTACTAATTTCAGTAAAGCGCTACATTGTCTTGAATGAATTTTTATGCTCATGGGGATATACTATGTATTTTGAATGGTCATGCCATGCTTTTTAAGAAATGCGTAGGTAATCGACATGTAATTCTAATACAGAATGAAGACTTTGTTGCAAGGCACAACTAAATTTTGCTATGCTGTGTATGCTTAAGATACCGCGTATGCCAGAATTGCTAGCCCACTAACCAAAAAGTACGCCATTAAGCGTTTCATTTTTAATTAAACACGGCACAAGTTGAACCCAAAGCTACTTCGCACAAACCACTCTTTCTTTGGTATGAGACCACACACCAACACAATAAATGATCACACTCATTAACGCTTTAGCACCACTGATGAAAATCATAAATATATCCGTTTTATCCTCAAATACGTTCCGTTCTGCTCCTCAGCAACTTTTTCCTCTGTTAATGAAAAAGTTGCCGGCCGTCAGAGAAAGCCGAACAAAGCGATGAAGGTACTTTCACCCTATACCTACCATCCCACCTTAAATCCTTATAAACACCTATAAGCATCTTCGCCAGAGTTCTGTCCTTAAATGTATATATTTCAACTAATAAGCGCCTCCAAACCATATCAATAACAGCCAAACTACCAGCAAACGTTGCTGGTAGTTCGCAAGTAGTAGTCGCGATCATCATGCTCCAATCTGATCGTGATCACAACTTTCAAGCACCCTTTTTATATCTTCTCCTCACACTTTCACTAACAGTCAAAGATGACGCGAAAAGCGTTTGTTCTAAAAAAAACTCGTTCTGTTTTCTAATTGTTTCCAATCGTCGATTATCACCAAAAACGTACCGCAAATATAGCAAGCAACATTTTTTCGTCAAAAATATATCTAACAAAAAATATTGTTTCGGTTTATGTGAAACCTTATTTTTTTCTTCATGTTCCTAACACATGAAAATGCTTTCTTTCTCTTTTTCAGCCTCTGGCTACGGCCAAAATATTAAATATATTGACCCAAAATGTGCGTTTTTTATAAAATAATAATAATACATTTGCACCTAATTCGCTGCATATACTACAGAATCACACTCTTTACATAAGAACAGTGCATTTGCTAAAATAACTCAACTAAAAATTGGAAAAGTTCTTGTAACATATTTTAAGGTAACACATTTTTTGCAAAACTGACTTCGTACTAACATCGCACAAAGTGTATTTTAGCTTTTGTTTAAGACATCAAGTACACCGCTCACCACTCTGTCTTATGAGTAGGTACGTACTTTCCTCAAAACTGAACTAGTGTAGTTTCTTTTCCAGATTTATACTTCACTTTGTTAATAACTTCCTACTCATAACAAAATAAGTTGTTCAATAATGACTATACTAATTTACACAGTTTCATAATTTATCAGATTCAAAAAAATAGCTACAAAAACTATTGATTGATAGTGATTTTTATCGTACAGTAATCTAACCAAGAATTCAATATAGAATTTTTTCAATGAAATTTAGGGACCTGTTCCTTGTGACCTTTAGAGTATTTGACCCGCAAAGATTCGAAGAAAACGGTTTTCGCTTTAATACAAGTATATGTTACTTCGATTCTTCAAATATAGTATATCGATAAGTCACGTGATTAATCTTTTAAATTTGAAATAAAACAAAAACGTAAGATTTCCGTAAATTGACCAAAAGACAACCTGGTGAACTCGTAATTTCATTATACTGTAGCACGTAAAAGGGTTTTAGAGACGAAATACAATTGACAATGCAGCACCTCTCTCAAGAGAACACAACGGTTCTTATACTTGAAGGCATATGTGAGAACCATATTTTCCGCTGCTCCTGGAACGACAAAAAATCCTGCGACGTAAATTTAACCTATGAAAATTACACACCATTTCTGAAATAACTCGTTAGTTATCACTATTGTGTTGAATCACGGGCATTCGGAATTGCAAATATAATTTAGTAGCTTTTCCTGTGTACAAAGCTACCAGAACACTTAACTGTTTTAACAATGTTTTCATGAAATACATACACCGCTGCATCTCCCTGTGTTTATTTTATCCCTTTATCGTCAAAACAGGTCGACCAAGTTTCAGCATCCAGCAACCAAATATGCTATTTTCATGGAGCCATATAAGTGCTATGGAATTGAAGCGACATCTGAACGTCAAATCAAAAGCGTATACTAATCCTCCACTTCGATAATCTTTATCGTTAAGTCGATCATAATGTAACTATGCTTAGTTATAGGAGATATTATTATAACTATTCCATACCAGAGCACTCTTCTAAAAAGGCAAATCGTGCTCCTATTTCTAATATTTTATTCACACAAGAACTTACACCAATGAGACGGATGGTTACTACCATTCTTTATGACTGAGGAACCGAATTGTAGTACATACTAGTGATTCAGTTCCGTTACTGCTGAAAGCATTGCCCATAAGACGATCCCAGCTATGCATCCACAGCAGATATGAGGTCCATCGCTTAATCATACAAAATAATAATCGTTTTTCTTACTGCCAATATGCTCATTTTATTGTTATCGTGTGGAGCTAAGAGAACCAGTCCACCACCAACCAAGAACCAAAAATATCTTCAACATGACCACTACAAAGAAGTGCCGCAAAATGAAGATGTGGAGAAAATCAAACAAGCAAGCAAGCAACTCATCATCTTTCGTTCAATTACTGAACAGAGCCAGATGTATGCTTCTCACCAAAAAGTACCCGTGCATGCACTCTCTCTCTCTCTCTCTCTCTGTCTCTCTCTCTTTGACTTCTTCACCAACACTTTCTTTTTATAAGTCATTACTGCATGCTTCCTTTATGCACTTTCACCATTTATCTTTCAATATTGTTCTGTCTTTGTCCCATCTATTCCTGCCATTCCACCCTACCTCTCTGCACATCAATCATCATTTCGTATGTATTAATTCAGGTCGTTTTGAAATTCGGCGAAACAGGAAAATACGGATACATCACATTGTGTAAATAACAACACCATTTTCTTCTTGCTTTGAACCATTTTTGTCTCAATATAATACTTGAAATGTACGAAAAACTCAACCTTTAAATTTTCTTAATACTCAATCTTGGACGATTAAACGAAGCAACGTTAAATTAATGTCTTTAGCTACACAATGATAGCTATTCACTTTTGAATAGTTTAACAATTAGAATCGTCGCAAACTTAGTTCTTTATAGAAATGATACTTAACTTCTAGCAGTACCATTATTACTTGCTTAGGGGGAAAAGACGATAGTCCATTAGTTGCGTTATCTACCAACGAATACGGCTACTTCTTATGTTACTGCTTGCTCAAACATTCAACGGCTGCTTTTATTTATGTCATCAGGCAATAAAACAGCTTACATTTTGGCTTTCAGCTTTTATTGCAGCGTGCTTTATTACGCTGTTTGGCAGGACTATATGTTTAGAAATTGGTATTTTTGCAGAGAACGACTTGGCTTGCTTTAATGTTCAAGATTTGCTGCATTTTGTGCCATTTTTGAAAAAGCAGGAATCAAGATATGCTATCAACTCTGCTTTGACATCAAATTACTGTATTTTGTGAATGAGCTTTTGTTTACGATCTTAAAAGAAACTTAATGTCTTACTGGCTTGTTTGATAATGTTGTCATTTCAATAGCATGGCTAGTTTGTGGTGCCAATGATTGCCAACTATTGTCTTTGCAATTACAATAAATGTATAGTTATTAGTCGAATGTGACCGAATGTTCTTATGAAATTTGTCGTTCTGATCAGTAAACTTTATAATATAATGAAGACGATATTAATTAAATTAGAGGATTTTATAAATTCTGATGATAATAGGTCACTTTGTTATAACAAAAGGCAGACTAAATTATTTGGACTGCCTAAAAATGTCATGTTTACAAAACCTTTAGACACTCCCAATTAATTCAAGCCAACCCCTCTCTTACTAGCCACAAAGATCCTGATTTTAGCATAATCATAATGAATAGAAAATTGGCAACAAAAACAAAACATAATACAACATTTCGGTGCTTGATAAAAAGACTAAATCTTACCGCGAGGCATGACTATTACGCTGAAGTTATGATTCAGTCGGGTGAATCAATTTGAAATAATGACTAACTTTGCGCATGCCAAAAATTAAACTTGTCTAAAGGGCCATCGTTCGAAACATAAAACAGTTAAACGCGACTTTACTTTTTATAAGAGTTCCTAAAAAACTAACACCATTTGTAGATAAATTTTCTCCACCTTTTTCAATCTGTTCATTGGTTTCCGTAAAAAAGCTCTTTTCACTCATTTTCAATAATAACTATAAATTAATAGTTTCTTCATTACTTTATATAACTACCACGCATTTTTAATTTCATTTAAACTAATATCAAATTAACTCTTCAATTCTTACGTTTCTGCTTTTTTCTACTCTTTTATGTAAAAAGGTTTTTGGCACAGCTGAAACATCATTCCAGATGGGGGCGGAAACGGGGAGCTGCAGCGGATTCACAAGAGCCAGTCGACACCCGCACAGGGCACATTCGATCCCACTTGAGGTCTCCTTCTGGACGGGTTAGATGAAGGTACACAGAAGAAGAGTTTTAGAATGTTGTCTGAAGCTCTTCTTTGATGACAGGACTACTCCCTTACACTTTCCTGCTGCAAACCTCAGTCTTGAAGAAAATAAAGTATTTTATAAAAACACACCTCGGGAGCAAGACAACCTATACCAGAAGTATTATTTTCAACAATTCAACCTTTGATCTTACAATTGAAACAAACAACAACTTTCAATTTAAGAGCTTCCCGAACGAAGTGTCAAATTTCTTGGAGCAAAAATTATTACAACCGTTTCAGTTTGATTTTTAAGAAATATATCGTATCCATATTTATTATAGTACGTAAAAGTAATATTAATTATGACATTATGAGCAAGTATTTGACTTGTTGCGGATGATTGTCAATCTAGTTTTTTACTCGTAATAATATGTATTGTGTATTTCACTACAGTTTCTTTGAGTTTTAGGTTTTTATTTTCATAATATTTACTACTGTTGAAAACTAAGATGTTATACCGATGACCGTGGTTGGAAACTATCTTGTAAAACA
Organism: Akabosia matsudoensis; assembly: GCA_019593645.1. Lineage (NCBI taxonomy): Eukaryota > Metazoa > Arthropoda > Collembola > Entomobryomorpha > Paronellidae > Akabosia > Akabosia matsudoensis. The sequence continues at coordinate 7,128 of VICI01003457.1, read as the reverse complement.
TTAACTAACATTATCAACAAACACTAATACAATGATAATACTCTTTAAACGGGGCTTCATTTTATGTATTTTTGCTGATACAAGAATTATATTATTTTTTTGTTTTGAATAAAGTTTAGTCTGTTTAACGGATGGCTATTAAATAAATGAGCAAATATATGCATACCATTGTAGATATATATGTTTGTTATTGAACATGATATGATAAATCTTTCAAAGGAATGCAAGACTTATCGCCATAATTTATAATTAATTTAGGGTTAACTTTGGCACAATGAAGAGTGAAGTATTTACAAAACGTTTAGTGTATACAATAAAATGATTTTAATTTAAAAACTATATATAATATACATATATAAAAATTAGAGGTCAACAGCATTTGCCTAAATGAAATGAAAAAAGAAAAAGAAAATTATACATTATAAACTAAATATAGTGATTAGCTACTAGCAAACAGTGTAAACGAATCCGATAATGTCTCAGGTCTGTACAAGTGAGAATACATACTTGATTTAGTACTTAGTCAATGGAGTAGAATGAAAACATGAAACTTTGAAAGATTGCGCGAAAAAATTAAAGGGGTTATCAGAAATATTATAAAATATAAACGTTCTAATTATGTATCTAGCTAGAGAACTATTTTCAGACAGAATGAATGTAATCAATGTGTTGGCTGATTGATTACACATATCGTTCTCCATAAATGTGATGTTGAACACCAATCAAATATAAGCAAAAATATAAACCCTTACTCGTAGATAACCAAATTAGTTAAAGTTTTCATGATATAAGAACTACAAACTCGAGAATGAAATATTTTATGAGTAGACATAGTACGCATTTAATAGAATTTTTAACCATTTACCTATGTTAACATTAAGCAAGACCGGATCTTCAAAACAAATCCTGTATACTATCCGAAATGGTTCAAAATTTTATACTGTGGACCAGTTGTCAATTCAAAACACAACCCTTACGGAATGCAATGTATATATGTATACTACACTTAACATAACGGTACGCTAATCCAAATAACGATTAAAACACCCCAGTAAATATTTAACACTTTCCTGGTAAAATTGATGAATCTCCGTAAGCTGGTTTCCTACCATATTTGTATGATCTCATTAATGTGTATAAACATCTAAATAACTTTTTAAATTGGCTACGGTCTTGCACTCGCATTGAAAATATTTCAGAGTAACCTACTACCTCTTGCATTTGATTTGTAGATTCCCTGAAGAAGACGATTAGAGACTAGAGTGCATAGAAGCAAGAACATTTCTGTTAAGAAATATAAAGAATAAAGAAAATATGAAAACTTTAATTTGCTATCAATGCTAACCCACCTACATTATTTAGTTTTAGATTATCGGCGATGTATTACACTAAAAAGTAACCCGCAACTGATGTAATAAAATAATACACAGAATTCCCTAGCGCAAGAGAAAAATGTGTTTCAACACGGGATGTCGAACGCAACCTTTTGGAATGTAATTATTTCTTGCATCCATTGTAAACTTTATTCTCTCGCACAGCAAGTTTCCCCGACAGACATAAGAGAGAACCATTTTACAATGGTTAATTAGCAGATATCATAACTCGTAACATCTACGTCATGGTGGCTCACATTTACGGTATATACATATTAGCTCATTTATGATGATTGTTTCACTAGCGTTCTGTCTGAAATGAAAACGTCTGCGTGTCTGTGAGGAAGTCTTCAAGTCAGATTGCGGGGACAAATATCCAGGGCACAACTCCGATTTTCTAAGAATTTCTCCGATCAAGGAGCAGCTTAAAATGGTGACGGTAAAGCTTTTGTGTGTAAAATTAATTTTCACTTTATTCTGGATATCGTTAATCCATGGATTGAGTATGGGTAAGCCTTTTTATATCCGTTCTTATGGACTGTAGTGGAGTTTTTAAACCTACATTTTGGGAGTATTCTTCAATTTTAGGAGAATCCAGTTTAAACATTCACGTACGATCTGAGGAGGATGAACGCTTCCCCAAAAATGAAGGAATCTTCAGCGATAAATATTTGATTAACTAAGGAATGATGGAATGATGCAAACTTCAAAACCCGTTGATTGCTTGAAGCAAGAAGAATGTTTTGGCTGCGGCAACTCGCTTTCAATGTCCAAATACTTTCTTTCAAACGTCTTTTCATCTTTGACTTGCCTCAAAATTTTTAAAAATCCGAAATTTTATACTGGAAGATAGCTTTAATTAGCAAATAGTTTTAAGATCAAACAAGGCGGATGCTATTATAAAATAAATCACCGTGTGCAGTGTGGGAGTAAAAATGATTGTTCTACTTTTCGATGTACAGAATCATTCTAACATACCATTCGTTTACAGCTGCTACCAAACCGCATTCATATATAGTTTACTGACAAGCACACAGAAGATCAACCGCAAAACAATATTAGATCAATGCCTCATGCCTACAAGGGGCAAAAGGAATGCTGTTAAAATTGTGTGGTCTCGGGTATCAGAACTTCAAACACTGTGTGGGTGGAAGCCGGAAACGTATCACCAAATGTCGGGCAAAAGCAGATTGTAATTTTGCTTCTGTGTAGGCACATGATATACCTGCCAAATCAGAAACAAGACGCTAAATCGCCAAAAAAACCTTTACCACTAGACTAGACTAAGTCCAATTGAAAAATCTGTATAGGTAATACACACTTAATACCAGAGATAAGTAATTTCCCCGTAATACCATTGTCTTTATAACAATCTATAACATCTTCCATAATATTGACAATGGTATTACCGTAAAACTTCTAAAGAACGCCCCCGGCGAAAAATTGAAACTTTCCTCTCAACCCCCGGCGATAATTAGAGACCCGGCGATGATTGGAGATCCGGCGAAATTTCAGTTTTCAGTTTTAATTTGTTACAATTCACCTTAGGATAACTTGAATTCAATTGTTTACAAACTTTTCACTAACAATTTCATTCTCAGGGCCTTGTTTTTCGTCCTTTTCTGTGATCAAACGTTTATCATGGCCGATATTCTGCGCTTGATCCCTGTATTATACTCAGTGTTCTTTAGAGACCCCGGCGTTCTTTGGAGACCCCGGCGAAATCTCAAATTTCCCTCCTGACCCCCGGCGTTCTTTAGAGACGGGCGATCTTTGGAGACCCCGGCGTTCTTTAGAAGTTTTACGGTATGTGTGACATTTTTCGTTTCATGCACGTGTTGATTGATTCACAGATTGTCAGATCGTCACAGGTTCATTAGCCGTCCTGTTTACTGATAGAACTATTAACAGAACATGTACGTCTCAACGAAATCTTGAAGTAATCAAGGCGTACCGTGTGTAATATGCAGTTTTATGAAATCATGAGATCAATTTTTAACATAATCCAGAGAATAACACAGAACCTTTTCCCCGAGCACATGAACAAAGTTCGGTAGGACGGATAGACAGATGTGGTGATCGTTTTAAGTATCCTCCGCTAACCCTGTAAGGGTTAAGGCATAAATTGCCAAGTAAGCGAAAACGTTGCTTCTTCTAACGGCTCTCAGGCGGCCTATATGCCCATATCAGCCAAATTATCTTTTAATATGAGTACACGCACAGTTATGACTTTGAAATGCGTAACAGCTATTTCATTACTGTGAAAGAAACTGGTTTTTCAACATAATAACAATAACTAAGCAAAATTCCATACACTACTGACTACTTTTTTTCAAATCTGATTGCACTCGGCGTTATTTTAACGGCCATTCTAAAGAAAGAATATAACTGTTCGGCATGAACATTCGTAAAGTTTGTTTGGCGTTCAATTTAAGAGTGTCATACACGTTCTTTCATTTTCGGTCAATATGCGTACACAGTTAAGCTATGATGTCAGCAAAGATAACATGTCATATTGATAATTTGCTTGCAATATGCTGAGTAAGTAGTACTAGATTTGGTTCGGAGAAAAATATGTTCAGAGACACACCGTAAATCCTCTAAGATCGTCCCGGCGAAAATTTAAAATTTCGCTCTTGACCACCCGGCGATCTTTGAAGACCCGGTTTTGATTTTGGTTTGATTTTGGTAAAATTTTGGTTTTGATTTGTCTCAATCTCTAGAAAAATTTACTAAAAACTACAACTTTAATCTTTGTCGTGAATATCAACCACGATTTCGTCCTTAATGATGTGCTCTTTGTCGATATTCTATACTAAACGTGTCCTACCACGTGTCTCAGATGTGTGGCTACCACTTCTTAGTCTTAGTTATAACTACGCGGCGTTCTCTAGAGACCCGGCGTTTTTTAGATGCCGGCGATCTTCAGAAGATTTACGGTACACAGATTACGGATGCTCGATGAAAGTAAACGTGGTGTAGCCATCGTATCGTTTTTTGCTGACTATGTTTGTGTCGTTAGCGTGTCGTTGCCTTTGAGCTACTGTACTGTCACCCTTTCTGAAACTCTTTCGCAAGTTTCCCACATTCGCATGCACGTGTGTGGGTGGATATGCAATTTTGCGCTTGAAAACACTCAACTGATTATAACGAAAATATATTTGCAAAGCCCTTTCCGGGGTATCAGATGTTTTCTTCTTTCAAAACTCAGTTGATTAGTTATGATTAGTTATCAGTATATTGTGATTCATTGATACAGGAACATTAATATTCTCAATTATTTCGAATCGTATAGATATTGATGACATGAAAGCAATTGATAAAGAAGGGTCCACATTCTAACTCAGCCGACAATGCACTATGATGTTGGCGAAGATTTTACTAAGATCGTGCGAATGGAAACATAAAATATCTGAGGCTGATTACGAAAGTGCCCATATTGCGCACAAGCCTCATTTTCTGACTTTAAATGTGTCCACCCGCGTTGATATTGCTTCCATGTACGGTAAAACCGCTAAACACGATTGAGACACTAAATTTTACAATATTCCACGCAGAACCTGTCAAAATATACAATTCATAGTGCTAAAAGCTCGGCAGGTCTGCTTACCACATACGACTGGTTTTCAGAAAGTTCTAACCGGATCTTCAAGCTCTCTAACGAATGATATTTTTTTTAAAGATTTTGTTTTGCACCTGGGGACTTCATAATACGCTATTAAGATCCATTGTGTGAAAAAGTAGGAGGAAGTAGTGACACAATGTACTAAAGCGTCAGGTCCAGAATTCTCCAGTCCCAGCGATATGCTACAAGGTTTAAAAAAGTGATGCGCCATCAATGCAGCTAGTTGATATAGGTAATCAAGGCCATCACACCATACTAGTTCTCATCTCATTCTTATGATACAGCCAATAAAACTTGAATAACAAGGCCATTAATGTTTTAGTGAGTTGACTCATTCTTTTATCTGTTGTTGTCATTAAACTTTACTACAAAATTATCATTCGAGAGCTCGTCAGACACTGTGACTGCATCAATTCACTCTATTACTATTTGCCAGTACAAAGAATCTCGCAATATCAGCCTGGATAGTGATTTAACTACCGTTATATAATACACAGAATTGCTCCAGAGGGATTTGTAACGCGATCATCACAAGAAGTCTGACTTTTATAGCCTGATTGAGAGGTCATCACGAAAAAGTACGTTTCTATATGACAAAATAATGATGATTCACGAAAATACCATTTTATATCATGTCATTCTCCACAACAGAACTAACGTTTTCCTTGGCTCACAGCAGAAAAAATAGTGAATCACTACCTTTCCCACGAGATGCAAACCATCCCACGCATAGCCCCCATTATGTTGATCCCTGATTACTATCAAAAACAATATTTTGTGCAGTTTTCCAAGCTTTTTAAATTGAACTAAGTATACTTTTAATAATGCCTCAAAGGATTTCGAACTGACTGGTCTAACAATTCGTTATAAATGTGTTGGTTCCTGCCTATACGCATAATTTAATATTTTTTATAATCCGAATAGGAAGCCGTAATTTAAAAAACGATGCCTGCCATTTTCAAACGAACATTTCTTATGATTGTCTACTTTGCGCTCTTGATCTCACTGGCTGGAAGCGAAATCCCAAGACATGCGCAGGACGCATTCAGACTAAAAGAAAATCTGATGGACGGAGAGAACTCTGAATCAATCACAGTGACAACAACAAGATCAGCAGCTTTTACAGAAGGTACGCTTTGAATACCTTAGTAATGTCAGTACTGATGAATATGAAATATATTGTTCAAGTATGCATACCAAAATAATAATATTACCCAACGACAAGCCCATTACCACTATTAAAGGTTCCCACACAAGTTCTACATAAAAAATAACACTGGCAAAGTAAAAGTATTCATATTTTCCATTTTGCTATTCTGCGAATAGGTATTACATGATTCCAATTAAGATTAGCATCGTCCCTGTCAAGTTAGCTTGTTAAGCCCCGACATAACAACTTTGATGCTCATCTTCATCCGAGTTTCTAACTTTTCTTGTTATAATATTTATTTCAGGATATAAAAATAAATGGTTGACTAATTTTATAATAATGATGTTTTACCTGGTGTTCGTTACATGTGAATCAAATGGTGTCTGAAAATCCTAGAGCACCAGCTGCCTAACTCCGACTGCGGACGAGTTTTAGATCCTTGCTACTTCCCTCGAAGCGTTTGCTGTAAATGGCAGTCCGATTGTGCGTGGGACATGAACCCAGAAATTTGCAAGAGTAACGATTTTCTGGGTGCTAACGGTGATAAGGATGATAGTTTGGAATTTTGTTGTAAACATATCTAAACGTGATAGTACGCCTGATTCCGAAATGTAGACTATACTGAATGCATGAAATTTCAACACACTATCAGAAAAAAGTACCCATGAAGTCTGGTAGCACCAAGTGTATTTTATCATTATACCCTTTTGTTGCACATGAAAGTAGCCCTGCCTTATCTGACTTTGCCGGGCAAAATGTTATCATCCTAAAATATGTCAAATTCAGCCACACTTACCATGAGCTTGTCACATTGATGATGATGATGAGAAAGGAGATTTTCCCACCAATACACATCAATCCTTTCATTTCTTGCAAAGTTAATACACGAGCAATTCTTTTTGTACTCTTAGCAATTCAGTGGAGTCAGTTGGTTACGTTTTATTTTAATCATTTACTAGTACATAAAATCTTGCTTTCTT
>VICI01003456.1:0-13256 GCA_019593645.1 Akabosia matsudoensis | reverse complement strand
TCATAATCGTAATTATAAATGTCATTATTATAGAGTAATTGGTGTAAGAGGCCTCCGAGTTGTAGATGCTTCGGTCATGCCGGCTGTGGTGAATGCAAATCCACAAGTTGCAGTCTATCTCATTGCAGAGAAAGCAAGTGAAAGTATTCTGAAAACATGGGGAACGCAGGCGAATGGAATTTCAAGTAAAAGTCAGAATTTCATGATTTACCAACGATCCCTTGGTTTCAGTATTTAATTCCATAGGAGTTTTTCAAGAATTTGTGAAACGCATATCTGAGAATCGCGATACTGTTCATGGAATTATTTCTTTAACTTTAACGTGATAGATAAAGGTGAAAAATCAATCAAACTCTTGTCATCATTATTATCTAATTAATTTTACTTTACATCAGTTTATTAATCTTATTTGTACATGCGAAACTTCCATTCTGTGTCACAGAAATACTAGATGATCTATACACGCTATGTGGAAACAGCCAGCTAATATAAAAATTTTTAATAATAATTTTAGAATTTTGTTAAGCCGATGCTCTTACAAATGTCTTCTCAATTATTGCCCTTGAAAAAGACTAAACAGTTTTAGTATAAGCGTTGGGAATAAAACAACTTTTGCTGAACACTCGAGGACAAGTTTATTGATCTCATGTTGTATTTGAAAGAATATTTACCCACTTGTTGACATCTATATCTTTTGGTTACCAATCTCGTAGGTGCCCTTAATGAGCCGGAAACAATCTTATTGATGAGAAAAACGGGGAAAATTGGCATAAAAAAAACTCAAGGCTTATGTATAGGCTTATGATGATTTGATGACAAACAAAAATTTTTCTATGGCGAGACATAGAATACCTAGTGTCTCAAAACACACAAACAGAAGCATAACGCTAACAAGATCTTCCCAATTAACTCTTGCAACACTCCAGGTACTCATTTTCCCTAAATTATTGCGGACAGCCATCTCGCTTAAGCGGAAAACGTTCCAATTATTTTCTGAACGCTCCTCCTTTATATGTTTTCTTAGGGCATTTAGTTGCTTTTTAATTTGCTTGTTGGTCACAAATTTTTGTAAAATGCCTGAATTAACCATATAGCCTAGAAGATCCAGGAAATCTCCCGTAAACTTATAATTTCTATCTAGCGTCCAAAGGAGCGGAAACATATCAACTGATGTGGACTTGCCCTCGATAAGTTTACGACCATTACTCATTTCAATCAGCGGCTTAATGCATCGCAAATTATCGTTGTTGGTTGGATCCTCCAAGTTATATAAAACAATAATTCGCCGCGACGTATTGCAAAGCTCATTAACATCTCGGATCCTACTACCTGCACGATTTAAACGAATACATTTCAAATCCTGTTTGCGTAAAATAGATCTTCCAATAGATGCGTAATTGGTGCTTGGAATAAGTCGTGTAGTATTAAGATGAAGATCCAGATCCTTTGCTTGTTTTTCAGATAGATACGCTCGAGCTTCAAGATCCTTAAGTCGTAAACTCGTTGCTAATGGATAGTGGTTTGCAATTATAGTACTACCTTGTTTGGTCGACTGTTCGTACGCTTCGTTCAATGATCCGGGAAGATTTTCTACAACATGAGGTCGGGACAATGCTGATGTTGTTGCAGAGCTTAAAAAAGTTCGAAAAACTATTAATCCAAAAACCCAGACTATAAAAGAAAGGCGAAGAAAGTACTTGTCCGTCTTCCAATGTTGCAAAGACCCTTGTTCTAAGAATGATTCCAATGGCTTGAAGCAATCCTCGCTTGCGAAAAATTGGGTGAAAGTAACAGCCAATAAGCTCAAACCAAATAGTATCCAAACTCTGCTGTCTGCAATAGAGACTATAATTTTGACTAGACTTTCTCGAGAAAGTGATTCGTTTGTTCCTAAAACAATGGTGTACTCCAACCCTTCCATTTCCATTGCAAAAGGGAGATAATGCCATAATATGTGAGTTTTGGTACCAATTTCTATTTTTGCCAGCAAATACGTGTTCCTATAGAGAATTACTCCTTTTAATAAATAATCATAGACCTCTACGGTTGAGTTCTGTTTTTCTGCAAAAGTTTTCAGCAAGCATTCATGCACACCAGGTAACCATTTGTTGTCTGTATATGATATTAGGCTTTTAGTGCATGAGTGAGCTGCTTGGTGAATCGAATGTTCTTCATTACGCAGCTCATTCTCCTGAGGAAACGGGCAATTAAATTTTATTAGGGCTTCAAGAAAACCAATGCCAAACACTTCGGCCTGGGGAAATTTCTTGATGGGCTTCATTGTGAGCAGCTTTTTATAATATGCCATGGCCTGATTTGTGCTAAACTGTTCCTTGAAAATTGCAAATGTTCTATCGCAAGAATGGTAGTTTGAATAGAAGTTTATGTTATGAAAATTTTCTGTATCCGTAATATATGAATGGAAAACAATCGATATGATATTTGCATTATGCATGCACACTGGCAGCGTTATGTAAAAATACATATTGGTGCCTTCCCGTAAGGGAAAACGTGAAAATGTTATGATTACGTCCGGTCCCACTGTTTGCTGATACGACAAATCAAAATTCGCTCCGGATGTCCACATACCAGAAAAGACACTAGAAGCAAGGTTAACTGTCTTTGATTTCACTGATGGTGGATGCGCATAATCGCGCGAGAAGAGATTTCCCGGATTTATCATTAGCATTCGGCAGTGCATACTCAACTTAATTTTCTCAAAGATACCTCGGTAAGTAGCGAGCAGCATAGTTGATCGAATTCGCTTAGGATTACCTTGAATGTTTACTGCTGACGCGCAAAATTTGGAAAAAATATTTGCCTCCATGACGTAGTGTGGGTCGAAATTCCTCCTTCCGTTTTCCTCTGATGAGCAGAGAGTTGTGCACTTTTGATTTGCAATGAAATTATTGAAACGGTTTTCCAATGGGACATCGAAGCACAAAATAAGTGGACACAGAATTAGGACTGGCGAACAAAGGCGATGAATGTGACTGATTTTGGCCATGATTCGGGAATATAAGTTCATTTCGCGACGTGCGTGTGAATAATGGTTTTGCTAGAATTGAACTAGAAAATTGTTTTTAAGATTGACAATATCATGAAATCATTAATCACTACACATAAAAAAAATGATTAACAATTGCTTCGGCTTGAGATGTTAGCAGAAGGTTTTGTGACGGACTGTAAAGTTTAGTATTTGGTGTTATATTGAGTGACACAGGTACATTGAAACATATTACTAACATTAAGGTACTTCTATTTAAAAAAGCGCTGTAGGCCTAACACTCAACTGAATAAAAAAACCTTTTGATTATGATCATAATGCAAAGCCTGGAGTGGTATTCAAATTCAAACATTGCAGAAAAAACCTGCAATTCTTCTCATACATATCAATTGGACAACGTGAAGACTCATTGTTATAAGGTGCTTTCATTGAATTGGACTGCACTCTTGACTTGTATTTACCTAGCCTTAAAATATTTCATTGAAAACCCAAGAAACGAGAACAAAACTTCATGGCTTTTATAACTAACGCATGAGTTGGAACAATACTTAAGAGGCAAATACTTAAATAGTAGACAATCGAATCTAGAGCTAGGTTTAGAATGAATATGTAATTGTAAGTAGAGACTTTTTAACTGAGACAAAAAATTGCATACGGGACAATGACACAGGTAAAGGAAAATGAAAAAAAAATGCCATGCTGCGTTGAATGACGAAAAATACTACACATACCGTATTACCACCGAAAAATCCCAAAATGATAACAAATTGATGATGACTTATTTGTTATGCTAACAATAAAACGTCATGAATTTTCCTTTCTCACTGCTACTGTTTCGTGTAATTTTTTACAAGGTTTCGTTGCAGCTGCCTTAAATGCATTGGCATCATCTGTAACCTCAGAACACAGCAAGTTTAATGGAGAAGTAAAACGGTTGGGTCTGTCTCAAAGTGGTTATATTTTCCGTTACGGCTTAAGATTCCCATAATTACTTGAGTCCTATATTCCTATGCTTACTCCTGAAATCAATGAGAAGATCTGATATCCAGGCAACCAAGAAACACGCTTTCATAGAAAAAATTAGGTTTTGAGGTTTAGATTGTTAGATAAAGCGCCAAGTGTCTTTTCGGATCGGACAGGTTACCTCCAATTAGTAACATATGCTGTAGCAACTTGTCTTCGACGAGAAGCCAAAATTTAACAACATTTTTGTTAAGAGGAACTCATTCGAGCTATTCGGCGCTGCTATTAGCTAACCAAGTTTGCGAATTACCGCACATGCATTTAAATTAAATTGGCATGTGCTATACTTGCGGCTTTCTAGGCAACGATTTCAAATAATCAGTTATCGTTAATTGCTTACTTGATATGAATCAGAAGGTAAGCCCTACGGGGTATTTCTTCCCTGGTATGGCGTATACGCATTTCTTTCTGGTCTCTATTTATTAAGGCCCTCCTCATTATTTCGTCAATTTTGTAGTAATGATGTAAATCGATTGGAAAACCCGAGAGGATATATAGGTCAATTTTCTGGGACAAATCTAAAATGATGGTAACCAATTACTCATAATTGCAAATTGCATCAGGTGCGTGCAAAAATGAACAAAATTTTGTTTTTATTACAAGCATGCGTATTTCATCGCTGAACATAGTAACTCTGGGCTACAACACATAATGGCTCCCAGAAAATCTCAGGCATTATCATTTCTATGCCTTTGCATAACCGTTTCACTTGGAACGTTTCAGGATTTACATGGAAAAGTATTATCAGTTGGATACATTGACCGTGCACCTTTCATATTCTTCAACTTGGAGACAAGGAAACTTGATGGAATTTGGAGCAAGTTCCTACAGGAAGTAGCGACTAGGGTAAACGCTTCCATGCGACTGTACAGCAAATTCAAAACACCGGGATTTGGATCGTTATCAAACGGCACTTGGACTGGTGCCGTAGGTGAATTAGTGGACGGAAGGGCTGATCTAGCTGTTTGCATAGGAACTGCCGGAACACGGCATTTCGTGGTTGACTACTCTGTACCTGCGTATTTAAATGTGTTATCGTTTTGTCGGAAACCAGAGCTAAAAACAAAATGGATAACATTGACCAGCCCACTTAATTATGACGTTTGGGCTTCACTTTTGGTGATATTTGTCAGCGTTCTTAGTTTCATGCGATTATTGGCTTCAAGAAAACCGTTTTGCAGCCTTGGTACTTTGACATTTTTTCTCTGGTGCCTTATACTTGAACAAGCTAGTGCCCTGACGAAAAAGGCGCATTTAAAATTCACAGTATTGTCAATTTTACTCGTTCAAGTGGTAATAAGCGCGGTATACAAATGTAACCTGTCAAGTGTCCTCACCGCTTCAGAGAAAGTCATTGGACCCAAGTCTCTTCTAGACTTGCACGGAAGCGATTACTCAGTAGTGTTTAATTCCAATGCTGGCATGGACAACGTTATTCTCGAGTCGATATCTGATCGACTTATACAGGACCTTATGTCCAGACTGAAAACTGTTTCAGACATGGAATCATGCTTAGCTGAAGCTTTGAAAGGAAAAACGGCTTGTATTGGATGGACTTTGGTGATGGAGTCGTTTATTCGTACCAACGATCAGTACAAGTATCTCATTATTATAAACGATGCCATCTCATTTATTCACGAAGGGGTGGCATTTCCGAAAAATAGTCGATACAAAGAAACCTTAGATAAATATATTCTACTAGCCCGTAGTGGAGGATGGATTGATAAATGGCGAGATGAGGTTTACGCAAGACAGTACTACCCCGGAACAAACAGACAAACATCAAATTCATCGATAACACATTTAGGGACTGTTCGAAATGCAAACCACATGATTGGATTGACGCACCTGTTCATGATGACCATTTTCCTACCAATTGGCCTTTGCATTTCGTCTATTATCTTACTGCTTGAGATCATTATGAAAAAAGTAGCCTTTTGAACACTGTGACATTGTTTATAGTTAATGTGTATGGATTTTCAATATAAGTTAAAGCTAAGGCTTATTGTTTGCTTCTCAATGTAGAGGTATACATTAGGGACTGATAACAACAGCCAGTTCTGTAACGGTCTCAGGACGATGTAAGTTGCCCATGTTGTCACTCTAATTTTGGTAGCTATGTATTGACCAATGTTGGATATAAGCTATACAGGTCCCATTCCCATTTCATATCCGTCTCTCTTTGATGACTGGTATAACTTATTCCTACTAATATCCTGAACAGAGCTGGCTAAAACTGCGATCTTATATGATATATGTTAGGTGTCGTGTGTACGTCGTGTAAGTAATCTGATGTGACAGGACGTTGTTTTTTTATTCTGAATGAATAATGGCGTCGAAATTGTACAGTTCATTATTTCAAAAAAACCCCAAGTAAGCTGGACTCGTTTTCATTGAAATATTTGCGCCCTGCTTTGCCAAAAGGTGGCTTATGTTTTATTATTCGTCGGGCCGGTTTTCAAAATGTCTGAAAAATCAGTAACTTCATAGCAAACCGACAAGATGTTTTCATGAAATCACCAATTTTGACCAAATTGCTGTGGCGATGCCTTAGGTCACAAGGAACAACCCTGACGTTATCCAGAGACCCGACCGTCGTTGGAGACCCGGCGAAATTCCAAATGTCGATCTTGACCCCGGCGTTTTTTAGAGGCCGGCGATCGTTGGTGACCCCGTCGATATTTAGAGGATTGACGGTTAAATCGAAATGGTATGAAAGTATAAAGTTTTCACATAATAATGTATAACATAATTTGTCTTTGTCTCTTTTCAATTTCCCCAGGAAAACCACATAAAAACCAAATACTGATTTTCTCGATCTAAATCCCTAATTTCATGACGGGCGTTGTTGGTGATTATGTTTTCAGCACACATTACAAAGCGTTCACCGGGGTGGAAGTCTTTCACGACCAATAACCCGTTGTAGCTGTGCCTGCGTTTTATTAGGTTCTAATTATATCTTCCTGAGAATATACAAATGCCTAATACATACACTTACCAAAAAGTTTATTCAGTAGATATAGTAAACGAGCCAGTGTTTTTCTTTTTCGCCAACTGCGAGTTTTTATTCTTTTTAACTGCCATACTGTGTCAATAGTGCTCTTTCACATAGTAATTTGAGTGTGTTTCAACGCTTAATGTTGTTAGTTAAGTTTTAAAGGGCAAATCCTATTACAAACTGCTATACGCGGACAAAGAGACAACAAAATTTTATAAAGGAAACCATAAACAGTTATGGGCTACTACATAGTCATGAAAATGCATCTTTGTAGGCGCTGTTATGGCTTGGAAAGAGTCTAGGTTTTTTGTTTAGTTCGATGACTCAAGAGTGCAGATCAATCAATCTCAGGAGGAATCAAGTTGATGAAACTGAGCAAACAGAGACAGAGTAAGCTCGCAAATAAAATTTACTAGCATTTACTCAACTTCGAACAGCGACGCGGAACTCGACCTGTAGTCTTACGATCCTATTTCTTAAGACTATTAAAATAAGTGAAATACGCGTACCTGTGAAACGTAGCGCTATTCATGGATTAGAATCATACACCTTAGGACCAAAAGGTTTTAAACCGATCAAAACATTGCCATCAACATCTTATTTATTTATTTAATTTCTTTATTTACATCAGTTCATTGAAAGTTTCCACGAATATTTGCTCGATTGATAACATATAACACTAAATATTTTGGTAACCGTCTAACTAGGTGTCCTATATAAGCCAAGGAACATCTCGTTTGTGCGAACAGAAGGAAAGTTTGGCAAAAACCTGCTAAAATTCGAATTTTGTGTGGAGACTTATCTGGTGATGATTTGATGGCAAACACAATTTTTTCTGTGACGAGACATACTGAAATCATCAATTCAAAACACACAAAGAGAAGTATCACACTAACAAGGTCTTCCCAATTAACTTTCGAAACACTCCAGCTACTCATTTTCGCTAAATTATTGCGGACAGCCATCTCACTTAGGCGGAAAACGTTCCAACTATTGTCTGAACGCTCCTCCTTCTTAGATTGCCTTAAGATATTGACTTGCTTAATGATTTGCTTGTTGGCCACAAATTTTTGTAAAATACCTGATTCAAGCATATACCCAAGCAGATTCAGGAAATCTCCCGTAAACTTATAATTTCTATCTAACGTCCAAAGCAACGGCAACACATCTGTCGATGAGGGCTTGCTCTCGACAAGTTTTCGGCCATCAGTTATTTCAATCAGCGGCTTTATGTATCGTAGGTTATCATAGTTGGTCTGATCCACTACATTATATAAAATGATGATTCGCCGCGACGTATTGCAAAGCTCATTAACATCCGAGACACTATTGTCAACAAGATTTAAACGAATACATTTCAATTCCTGTTTGCGTAAAATAGATCTTGCAATAGGTTCAGAATAGATGTCGCCAACAAATCGTATTGTCTTAAACTGAAGATCCATATCACTTGTTTGCTTACTGGATAGGTAGTCTCTAGCTCCAAGTCGTTTAAGTCGTAAACTCCATGCTAATGGATCGTAGCTTGCAATTATGGTACCACCTTGTTTTGTCGACTGTTCGTACGCTTCGATCAATGACCTGGGAAGATTTTCTACAAGATGAGGTCGGGACATTGCTGATGTTGTTGCAGAGCTTAACAAAATCCGAACAATTATTAATCCAAATACCCAGACTATAAAACAGATGCGAATATAGTACTTGTCTGTGTTCCACTGTTGTAAGGACCCTTGTTCTAAGAGTGATTCCAGTGGCTTGAACCAATCCTCACTTGCAAAAAGTTGGGTTACAGTAACAACCAATAGGCTAAGACTAAATAGTATCAAAACTCTGCGGTCGGCGATAGAGACTATAATTTTTGCTAGACTTTCTCGGGAAAGTGATTCGTTTGCACCTAAAACAATGGTGTACTCCCATCCTTCCATTTGCATCGCAAAGGGGAGAAAATACCCCCAAATTTCAGTTTTGGTACCGATATCGTATTCTGTAAGCGAATACGTGTTCTTATAGTCAATTGCTTGTTTGAGGAAATAATCAAAGACCTCTTGGGTTGAGTTCTGTTGTTCTGCGAAAATTTTCAGCAAGCAATCATGCATACCATGTAACTTTCTGGCGTTTTCACATAAAATTAGGCTTTTAGTGCATGAGTGAGCTGCATGGTGAATCGAATCTTGACCCAACTCGTACACTTTCTCCCGTGGAATTGGGCAGTCAAATTTTATTAGGGCATCAAGAAAAACAGAATCAAACACTTCAGCCTGGGAAAATTTCTTGATGGGCTTCATTGTAAGGAGCTTTTTGTAATATTCCGTGGCCAATTTTTGGCTAAACTTTTCCTTGGAAATTGCAAATGTTCTATCACAAGAATGGTAATTTGAAAAGAAGTGTATGTTATCAACATTTGTCGTTTCCGCAATATAAGAGTGGAAAACAATGGATATAATGTTTGCATTATGCATGTAAACCGGCAGAGTTATGTAGAAATGCACATCGGTGTCTTCCGCTAACCCAAAACGTGAAAATGTAATGATAACATCTGGTCCCACTGTTGTCTGGTACGACAAATCATAACCCTTTCCATTTGTCCACATGCCAGAAAAGACACTAGAAGCAAGGTTAACTGTCTTCGCGTCCACCGATGGTGGAAGCGTATAATCGCGCAAGAAGAGATTTCCCGGATTTATCATTAGTATTCGGCAGTGCGTACTTAACCTGACTTTGTCAAAGATACCTCGATAAGCAGCGAGCTGCATAGTTGATCGAATTCCCTTAGGATTACCTTGAATGTTTACTGCTGACGCACATAGTTTGGAAAAAACATTTGGCTCCATAACGTATTGGGGGTTCCACCATTGGTTTCCCTCTGATGAGCAGAGAGTTGTGCACTTTTGATTTGCGATGAATCTAAGAAAATGGTTTTCCACTGTCACACACAGGGATGGAGTGTAGGAAAACATAACTAGAACTACAATATAAAGTTGAGAAATTCCGCTCGTTTCAGACATACTTCGAGGATATTTTGGGATGCTAATTTGACAACAAGTGTGCTCGCAAATTCTAACAATAGTTAGACGTATATATGGTCGTGGGATTTTGTTCGCCCTATTTTAGGATCACTAGGAATATGTAATTAATTTTCAGGGTTCTGCCTTGCTCAACAAAATGACTAAATTGCTAGTCTTTGTCTCATGAATTTGAAACAAGATACGAAACGGATACTTTAAACCTAATAATGACAAATTTTGAGATAACTAACAGTTCTGGAATAGGTTCTTTGACTGTCAACGCTGTAGTAACTGTTCCTGTCAAATGAATTTTCTTTTTCCATGAAAAATCCATATTACGATTGGAATTGTCATTTAGCCATCAGTCATGTTTAATGAAGGCTTCACACGTGCAGAGAGAGTAGTTTTGAAGTAGATTGTATAATTTGATGACTATTAAATGATGAAGATAGGATATACTACGAGTGTTTATTCACAAAACGAACTTCCCAATTTGATGACTAGTACAGTATTGATTGACGGAGTTGAATTGACATAACAAGAAGTTTAGTTCAGAGAAAGAGGTATAAATTTAATTGACAGTTAAGATTCGGTAGTGAACACAAATTGTATTTGAAAAAGAGACTTTTTAAAAACGTCCTCTGGAAATTCGAGATTGAAAAATAGAGCAGAGGACACCCTTTTAATTTATTTTTGTCAAGCCAAGACTTTATGCATGGCGTTTTATAGATCACGTAGGTCCGGTAATATGAGATTTTGAACAAGGTTACGGTACGATACGATTGTATCATACATTCTACCTGCACGGCAACAACGGTTTGAGTGAACCGCTAGAATAGGGGTAAAGTGGTTGGTGATGTGTCAGAAAGAAACTACATCCGTTGCTTTGTGGTGAATTAAAATGAGAAACAGGAACGATGAGAAACGGGTAAAGGTCATAACTGGACCGGAACCGCCTGGACATAGGTTTTTCGCCTGAGTGAGCTATCTGTGAACAACAATTCGGCGAAAATCGCCTCCTAACTACAAGATCTTGTTAGTGTGATACTTGTACTTGTTTGTTTTGCATGTCTGTCTGTCAATTTGCTTACTCGTTGAGAAATTGTGCTCGCTGTTGAATAATTAGAATTGAATCCAGTGAAAACCTTACTAATGATCATCTTGGCGTCCAATAAGTTATGATGTCACAATAAAAACGTTGTAGTGGCCGTTTAATGATATGAAAATAGATATAGACTACAAAGATCGGCTGAAGTTATTTTTTTCGAAGCACAACAAATAGTTTGTTGACTGTACCCCGCTACCTTGACGAATGTTTTCTGCAGTTTGAAAGTGAGAAAATATTTTTTCCCTCAATTTTTTCAAACGAAAACGAACTGAAGGTTTTAAAACTTGTGCAATTTTTCGTAGTTATTTTTACGTGGTACATAACGTTGCAAAACAAATAACGTCCCGAGAATATAACAAACCTTTACACTTCTATTTCAATACATCAGTCTTATGATATGAAATCGATGGTGAGGTTGTTTTGTAAGTAAAATGAAAATCATACATTTTAAAATATGAAAGAATCTTTGAAGATTTATTTGTCTGAAAGTGTTGCGGACGTTTATAGGAAGAGATTTTGAAGCCACGTAAATGGTTGTCCTTTTAAAAAATAATTCGCACCTAGCCTCATTTGCTGATTACAAATGTAGTATTATTTATTTTAAACAAAAAACCAAAGGAACCTTAAAAGGATCATTTCTACTGTAGGATACTTTAAACTTCTAGAACAAGATGTTATTTAATTTAAATATATGGCGATACGAAGAACTTCTCTTGTCATGCAATGTAATCCGATTCCAGTTCCCGTATAGTTTTGACTATTTTAGCGGCGAAAGGTACGTCTTCACCGATATTCGGAACTTGTTTCTTGTTAACTAAACTGTGGCAGATTCAAAAATCCCATAATTTGAATAATAACACCACTGGAAATCAGTGCGCGTGCGTTCCTATGGGATATGTCAACATATTTCTTTAAATTAACCTTTTATTTTTGGTGTACAGTTGGGACTGGCTATAACGGCCTGCTCTATAACGGCTCCATTTCTATACCGGCCTAAAAATCCTAGTCCCGTGGGCTAAAAACCTGCTCTATAACGGCCATCATCTGCCAAATTAAAAAATATCCTGATAGATGTTACATTTGTATGTCCATAGTGTAACATGCTGTAATGTACATGCTATCTATGCTGACAATAAACGTATTATTATTATTATTATTATAGAATCATATCAACAACATCGTTGAATTTTCTAATCCCTAATCTTTATGCAACACTCATGAACTTGATGTGCGAGTATCACACACCATGTCCATTCAACTGTCCATTTTGCATGATAATTATTGCACATGTAAGACTTGGACCACTAATTAAAATGCCAGGTGTTTCAGCGAGCAGGAAGTTGATCTTGCTGCAAGGAAAATAGGTCTAAGCCCAGCTATTATGAGTAATAAAACTGAGATAAGGGCAAGTGTCGGTCACAAAGATCGGAAATTGCCTCATAATTAGTCATGTTTTACCAAATTTATATTTGAACTCGTATATGATGTGTGTTTAAAAGCTTAATTTTCAATTAATGCTCCCTGATAGTGATTAATAAGCAATTTTCATTCATTTTTACTCATTTTTACTTCTGGTTGGGGTCTCAATGGCGTCAAAGTCATTCAAAATCCACCCTCTCTATACCGGCTCCGGCCGTTATAGCCTGTAGCGGCCTAAGCCGTAATAATCTATACCGGCCCATTTTTATAACGGCCTAAATTGGTGTCGCCCCTGGACGGCCGTTATAACCAGTCCCGACTGTATTTGTATCATAATTAACCAATATTTACTTTCAACAGCAAGCACGTAGTATAGATATGTTGAAATTACACACATTATGTACAGCATGGATCATTACCAACGCACTCTGCCGAAGTAAGTAATGTTCTTAATTCGAGTTGAGGTCGTCTGAAAACGGGACAAAAACAACGCGCTATCACAAAGTCCCATGCAAAATGCCAACGTGAAAAGAAAACTCGATTCCTGAATATAGACGATGAGAAAATCAAATAGCATCTCTTATTTTGTGTATGGTCAAATCGAATATTAGAACTGCTTCTTCAATTTGCATTTGAAAATGAGAAAATCACTGCTCGGTTTTCGCTAACTCGATCGACAAAGCTACCCACACTGAC
>VICI01003455.1:0-13258 GCA_019593645.1 Akabosia matsudoensis | reverse complement strand
GAGAAGATGGGACTCGACGCTTAACACGATCTGGGGCAAACTAAACTCCATTTTGGTCACAATTTAAATCAAAACAAATCACTCAATTAAATTTCACAACTAATCCTTAACGGAAAATCTGAGCAATCGGCGGATTCCAATTTCATTTCAAGTTCCAACTCTTTTGCATTGTTGTCATCCTCGGACAGGGACGTCGGAACACATGACCTAACAACGGTGGTGACAAGCAACAAACAACAACACAGCATTTTTCGTGTTGCTTGTTTGTTTATCATTTTGGACAGGGCAAGATTGTGATTTATTCATTCAACATGTTTTTATGTTAGAAAGATTATACATCTTTTTAATGCTTTTATATTGAAAATATTGAATATTCCTCATCCTGAAGCGACTCACGCATTTTAGTTAAAGAAAACTTTTTTTTCAGCCAATACTCGATGTCTCCCCGAAATTTACTTTAATTTTGGTCACGCTTCATTCATCATTGATTCAATCCCTGGTTTCTTGCTACTACTTCTCTCCAAGGCAACCCTGATCCAATCATTTTCTTCGTTTAAAATGTTTAAAATGATTGTTTGATTTGTTCATTTCCGGGAGACGAATGTTTAATTTCCGTGTACTCGTCTCTTCAAAGAAATCAACTTGTTTCTTTTTCAAGTAAATAGGAAAGAAGAGTTTAAACATTAAACGCTCTACTAAACACGATGACCACATCCTCGTCTATCTTTTTACTTATTTTCCAATTTTTATCCTCATAATTTCTCGCAATTCTTCAACATGCAAACACACACGTGCCCTTTTAGATTTCTATTCTTCATGACTAAAAATATTTAGCTTTGTTAGCAAATATGCATACCAGAGAACTGACATGTTTGTCAAGTTTCTTCTTACTTTTACTTAATTTCACGGAAATCATAGAATCAATAGTTTCCCTTCCCGCGTGCGATAATAGTTCCAATCTTCTGCAAAATATAACTATACCAGGGAATCCCCTTCCAGCTACAATAATTTATACAAACATTAGTTTGAAATGTTTACAAGTGGAAACACGTGGATTCCTTGTGAGCAATCCTGATCCATTGTTTCCAAGGAACTTTAGAGATTTCCAAGGAATCTCAGACACTCCACGACAGTCTTTTTTCACTGCGGCAGGCTTTTTCTATGACAATGTCACTGAAACGTATTACAACCCGGATCGCGACTTTTGCATACAATCGTACGATATATTTGAATTGTTGATTGTTGTGAATAATTAGCTTGTTATTTTTATTTTTTTTTTATTTAAGATTTTCCAACGAAGAAATCATAGTACGGCTTTGTCCTGTCGGTCCACAATGCTCAAACTCCATTTGCATTCCAAAATGCTGTCCTGCTGACGAAGTTCTTGTGTTTTGGAAACGGAAGTGCATGCGCGTTCCAGGCACAGGAGGCATTACACCATGGCGTCCACCAGTTTTCTCCGATTATTGGTCTACATGCCCGTCTCCAAAGATAAACTTTGTTTATTCCAAAATCCCAGAGACATGTAATGCTTATAAACTTCCATCTGGAAACTATTCAGCGCCATACCTTCGCCAGTACGTAGGAGCATTTGTACAACATCCTAAATATCCTGACACATTCTATCCCGAGGATAACATTAAATTGCTGTCTACGTCTGGACATGGACCGGTCCAACTGCTCAGCCTTTACGTGTCCAGCCGAAAGTGGAAAGTGAATCCAGTCAGGGACTTTTGCGTGGATGGCTTCTACGTGAACAATGCCAACTCAGAGTACGCTGGAGAGCCTCAAAACTTTGTTGTTTACTATTGCCACCCGGCCCCATCCCCACAAAACGACGAACCAAATCCGATCCCTTCTTTTGTCTACATTTCTACTTCAATACTTTCTCTGATATTCTTATCATCAACAGTTCTAGTCTACCTTCTCCTCTGGGATAAGCACAACCTCCATGGCCTGACAATTTTAAGCTATTCATTGTCATCTTTGTTGAGTTATGCGTCGCTCACGGTTAGCCACATTATTTCTATCCTGCCGGACCCCTCATGGACGGGGATATTCGAGAGAGGTCCATTTTGCTATGGAGTGTCTGTGACAACCCACTACTTTTATGTGTCAACGTATTTGTGGCTGACAACAATGAATTTTGATTTATGGCTCACTTTCAATCAAGTCCGAGCTGTTAAAAGAAACTCAAGAGAGGCTACTAAATTCATGTCGTACTCTGCATTCGCTTGGGGGCTGCCCGCAGTCATTGTTGGCTTATTCGTCGCCATAGACGAAATTTACCGGGATCCCAAGACGCTTGTGAAAGTGCCCGACTATGCAATTGACAGTTGTTGGGTGGCAACAGAGTTTCGAGGGATTTATGTCTTTCTCCCGATGGGAATTATACTCACAGTTAACATGACTCTTCTTGGGATGACGATGGGGATATTCCTCAGGGCGAGGAGGGAGTCGTCCAGGAATTTTTCTGGTGGACTGTTTTACGGGAGCCGTTACACGTAACGACATCAAACAAAATGTTTCTATTTATTATGCTATACATGGATGGACTTTGAAGGTTTAACATATTTGGTTACAGGATGAAGCTATTTGCCAAATTGTTCGTCATCATGGGCGGAACGTCAATTGTCGACTTTCTCACATGGTACTACGATACCCAAAAGCGTAAGCCTGGACTAGTTGTATTCATCGAATGCCTTGCCTACTCAACGCCCATTCTGCTTTTCATCCTATTTTGCTGCAATGAAAGAATAGCTAATCAGTTGCAAGAGAAGTATCCGAAATTCAGTGGTAAATTTATGGAATTATTCTCATATTGCCCCAATATTTTTTATACTGATGTACCTTTTAGTATTTTGACATGCTAACAAAAATCAATACTTTTTTTAAATTCTTGTACAGAACGCGTCTATCCTTTGCTAACTTTTTTCACCAAGACAAAATCAAGGCCAGACGAGAGCACTGGCTCCACCGGACGAACAAGCCGAATGAATTTTGCAAGCAAAACTGAAGCTTTTTCGTTAAAACAAAGTATCAGTATCTAATTTAACATATTTTTTTATTCGCAAAATAAATAAAAGGATTTCTTTTTACATTTTATTTGGAACTGTTAATTTTTCTGTTGAGATTGCATGCTTAATTCTGGACC
Source organism: Akabosia matsudoensis (assembly GCA_019593645.1). Taxonomy (NCBI): domain Eukaryota; kingdom Metazoa; phylum Arthropoda; class Collembola; order Entomobryomorpha; family Paronellidae; genus Akabosia; species Akabosia matsudoensis. The sequence continues at coordinate 10,104 of VICI01003455.1, read as the reverse complement.
TGAGTCTTTCCTGAATTTTTCATAGTGTCTATTTATCCAGCTCCAGCGGTCGCCAAACATTGCTCGCATCAGCGTCCAGAACTCTCGCTGGAAGCCACTTCCGAATGAGTAATAGACTAAAATGTTTGCGGATGCGCCGACCACAACGGCAAAGCTCTGGAGAAGCATCAGCTCCCGGTAACTCACTCTTAGAACACGAGACGTGAAGAAGACAACGCAAGAGATGGAATGACATGTTAACAGAATGATGACAACAATGGAAAACATCGTGGCTGTTTTAATGTCTCGCTTTTGGCGTCCGCTAATTGCTACTCGGCTATTCTTCCATTTTCGAATCTAAAATAATAAAAAATGTGCCCAGAAAACTATTAAATTAACATTCTGCACTAAAAATATGCATATTAATCATAGAGTAAACATATACTAGAGAAGCTGACTCAATGTGTTTTAGATAACATGATGGATATAATAATTTATAAACGAGCAAGTGTTGTACCTGACTCCTTTTGATATATTGCACACTTTTATTACTGCATTTTCTCTATTTCTAGCTGACCATATAATTTTTTTATTATGAAATTAGTGAGAAAAGAGGAAAATCGATGAGTTTGTAGAATGCATAGCAATAGTAAATGAAATAACAATTTGCGAATTTGCGAATTGCATTATTATAACCTACACTCATAGAGTAAACATATACTAGAGAAGCTGACTCAATGTGTTTTAGATAACATGATGGATATAATAATTTATAAACGAGCAAGTGTTGTACCTGACCGGTGTTACATGGCAATGATAAAATTTGCTACGTACTAACAATCCTTTAAATTGGATTTTTGTAGCTTCGATGAAAAAGATTTGTAATTTCAAGAAATGGTTTCCATTTTTAATACATGTCAGGAGAAGATGACATGCTGGAAATATCAGTTTTTACTTTCAATCGGGCAAGCTTTCTAATCAATGATTAGTCATTCGAATGCTAGATTATTTTGCAGAAAATGATGTAAAAAACTGGTTTAAAAACGGCATGGATACACCGGTCAGGTCAAACANATTAGTCATTCGAATGCTAGATTATTTTGAAGAAAATGATGTAAAAAACTGGTTTAAAAACGGCATGGATACACCGGTCAGGTCAAACAGTTACCGTTTGGTTGGATTGTTTTATTCGATGTCCGTGATCTGCATAAAACATAAATACCTGTGTCATGCATTAAAATGTTTCGGCTATCGCCATGTATATTTAGCCACTAAATATTTTCGAAGTCACTTAACAATAGTAGTCACGCGAATTGATAAAGAAGCGTTTTGCATTTGTCTGCAGTAGCTCTCAAAGCGATTAAAAATAAATTTCCATTTGTAGCAATATCAAACCAAGTCTTTTTTCCTTTTGAGCTTAAATTTCATTTTAAAAAACAAGCATGGTTTTAATTAAATGATAAAAGGAGACCAGATAAGTCTTATCTTGTGAGGCTGTAGGTTGTCGGTTCAATGTCTTTTATGTAGCCTATGCTCTGTCTTTTCCTTTCATTTTAAGCATTGCCCTCAGGAAAGTCTTCAACTAGCTTTTTTATCCATTATACTTTCGTAGAGGTACACTGCGCTGTTAGTGACATCAAAGCTCAGTTTACGATGGATCGAAAGTTACCCAGGAGTCATGCGGACCTCTTGACTTCATCTTAGAAAATGTGTGAGAGGGTCAGATAAGAGTCAGAAAGATCCGTTTTTATACTCTGTTGTGGCATTGGGTATGATATCATGTCGTATTAGCTAAGAAATTTATTTCTGTATCTATGGTATTGCTCTTTTATTTTATCTTACACATAACAGGAATATTTCCTTCCATATATGGTTAATTAATGATAAAAAACACCATTTGAGTGAAGGTAAATTTCCTGTATCGGCAGCGCTTCAATTTTAAAATCAATTTTGTTGCACCTTGGAATTTAGGAAGGCCCTTTAAACTTACTGCAGCCTTAAGGGCTCAATGTAAAATATAGATAAATAAATACATACATGGAAAAAATTAAATTTCCTATACTACTGATTATTTAGCATCAAAGAAAGGACGATTTATGGTTCATTATAAATATGTTATACGTTTCATGATTGCCACTTAAGAGGGAAATAAGACAGCAGTGCTAATCCAAAAACCAAAGGAGGCAAAAGGATCAAAATTATCAATACGTTTTTGGTCAAAGTTCTCTGGTCAACTTTAGTTATTACGTACTATGTTACGAGATAATGTTTGCAATGTACTAAAGCAGTTAACTTACTAGCTTAGAGAAGTACTTTGAAACAGCCGAATAGTTTTGATCGATCGAACACTTTTATGTTGGAGAACCTTATGAAGCTCTTTCTTCGACAAATGCGGAATTGCTAAGTGATACCACATATTGTACTGTAGTTGATGAGATCCTGATTTGTTTTTCAACCTTTACTAACAGCTAGCCTGTTTGCTTGTCACTCTAGTAATGGCATCCGCTATAAAAATTTGTATCATCTCAGATTACTAAAACGATATGGGCAATACGAGAGAGTGAAGTTGACGTCTAAAACTGTCTCCTCCTATGTCAGCTCCGATAGCGTTTACGGCTTCATCTCATAAAATAAACCTGAGGCAAAAAGGTAAGTGAAAAACAGGTAGATAGAATCACCACTGTTTTCGTTTTTTGTCCCCCGCTGTTGATGAGGATGCTTGGGCAAATAATAATGGCTACAAAATACATATCATCTTTCGTTTCTCCTTGTTTTCCCTGAGAACGGATGCACTCTGAGGAGAACATGATGTCATTATGTTTCTGTCTGTACTACCTCATTGCTCATAATGTGCTTCGTGGTGAGTTTCGATAGTTTTTTCCTCTTCTATCCTTTCCCCACAAGATACTAAGATACATCCCCTACATTTGGATCTAGTTTTGTGATGTAGGCCCATAAGTGGTTTGTTACGTGAGTGAATGAACAATTGAAAGTTTTCGGAAAACTTATGTTTCATACCCGCTGACATAAATCCTTCAATTACTTGGATGGAACGACAAAAACACAAGAGGCAGGACAAAGTCAACTGTCAAATGTTTATATATCTATACATACTACATATTCAACGAGCCACCATGCTGCTCGTTTGCTTTTGAGATGAAGGACTGCTAGGTATGCTATACGTCATACAGCTGTCATTTACTTTCTTTACTTTCCACTGAATTGTCTATCTAAGCTTAGGCTCAATCACGACCGAAAGGCGCATTCATCTTCTAGTCATTTTTTAGCATTGGTCATAGTCATAATGCTAAGTAATGGTGGCTGGTGGCAAAGCAAGTACATACAGCTACAGAGAAATCATATCGACGTGGGTAGTATCGGTGGTTGATGTCATAAATTCCGCTAGCGGTTGCCTCCGTTTGTTTTCATCATCATCGAATGTCCCTTCTCTTACGTAGGTATGCACCCAGTACAATCAAATAATGCTACAAATGTCTCATAAACCTTTCCTCTTTTAAACCATGAGCAATTGAATTGATGACGATAGCACTGAAGAAAATTTGATTCAAAAACTTACCTTAGGACAATCAATGTGATTTACATATTATTGAAATTGAAGAATTAATTCAGTGTAAATTACAGTGTATTAAGCATAAGATTTATAATTTCTTCATTGTTGTAAAAATTGCATTATTTTTGGCTATTCAATTTAGCATTATACTTTTTAACTCCAGGGGTACAGCCTAATACACCTAATCCGCAAATTCACAACTAAAACCATGCATTGCTTTTATTATTATTTTTTTTTTTTATTTGCAGAATTTAGCTTTTACATAAGTAAATAGTAAAACTCCATAGGTTAAGGAAGGAAAAAAAGAAAATTAAATGAATGTACTGGCCTTTTTGTGTTGTAATCTTCGCCTTTGGCTTATGGTATTTGTTTGAGCTTTAACAGAGGATTGTAAAACGTGCGCGTGCATTAAAACTTGCATGTAACACAGTTCCAATATTCTAAAATAATGACATGGCAACAGTAGTTCCAAGAAAAAATCCAATCTCCATAATTTCACATTATAGATGACGCATTACTGTTTGTTATGGCAACCTGTGAGCTTAATCAATGGAGTTTCTTTCGATTAGATAGGATTAGGCTCCACCTTCTCAGTTTGCTTGTAACATCTCCAAGAATAGTCTTGAATGCCACAACAGTTTCATGGCCACTATAACATCCCCTACATCATGGTTACACAAATCTAATATCTAAGCTTACATCAAACATATACGACAGGTTTTTGTCAGATATATACAATCGTTTGACTGAAGTTTTACTACGGAAAAATTTACTAAATTCATTTCAAATTTGTCGACTCGTGCTTCAGAATCCAAATGTTGTTCGTATTGTTTGCACCAAAACATTTTGATGTATTGATACGAAATCAAGTGTCATTATGGATCTCCTTCAGCGAACACCAATGCTCAAAAATAGCAATTCTCATTAGTCATCATATTTGATTTTAAAAAACTCGAGTAATCTTTACCTTGATCGTTGCCGGAATTAATATTTCAGTAAATAATCACCTAGAAAAAAAATTGGACTTTACCTCCAAAATTTCAGTCAGATGAGTGTGGCCCTAATAAAAAACCTGGATCATTTATTCTTGCATGGCTCCATGGCTCGTTGGTTTCGTGTGCTGGAAGCTAGTTATTTCCTCCTTTTGTTATTCATAAATTCTTTCCACATTCAAAAGAGAGAAAGTGTCTTCTGTTGGGAGAAGGGAATTTGTAGAGGTTACCCCTTCTTGTAAACTTGCCTAGGAATGGAATTTATGTTCCCGCATAGTTTGCATACATGCTATGTGTTTCGAAATAATAAAAACCATGTAGGCCTACCAACCAAGTACTACTAACATGAAAACAAACCATCACCATGACTGTGATCATTTTCGTCATTACTATCTCATTCACATGCGTCTTATGCCGTTTTCTTATCTTTTTGTTGTGTTTACATGGCAACTGAATAGATGCGTTTGGGTCTTCCGAATAAAAGTATTAAGAATGGCAAATAGTATTATTATACAGAGTATATAGTTAGTAATCTAAGCAAACCAACAGACCCAGCCTACGAAACACAAAAACGCACACACTTCGTTGTTCAAATATATGGGTTACCTTCAAAAGACACCGAATGTTTCTTCTAAAATTTAAGCCAAACTTTGGTTTCCACGGAGAAATTTAGTTTTTAGTACTATCGTTGATGACGTTGATTTGGGGAAACGAGTATTTCCTTTAAACCTCCAAACTGTAAACTTGTCTGACAAACGTTTGCAAAATATACTAAGACAATAATATTTCGAATGAAAAACAAACATTGATACAAACAGAAACATAGAATAATGGCCATACGGTTTGTTTTGTAAAACAAAATGTCTTGTAGGCTAAGCTGTGAATATTATGGCATATATATTCATTCGTCTTCTCTTGTTTTCATCATCGTTAATCCTGCACACAACTTTAACTGAAATTGGAATGACGAAATGTTTCTGTAATGAAACCATGTTATGGTGGCCCGAAGTGAATTTTGAAGAATGAAAGGGGAATGCCTCTTTTCACTTAACCACCAGGAGCAAACTTCTACGTCTTATATTCTGTTCCAAAAGCGAAAGGTTGAGAATGGCTATCAAAGAATTTATTCCTTCTTGTAAGAAAAATGTACAAGCGATCGAAAGAAGATATGCGATATTTGATACGAGAAGAGAAAGTTATAAAAGTGTTATGTGTGGTGCACACCATGCTGTTGGAGAGGGAGCATGCCTACAATACAATTCACTTTGTGGTTCCTGTGCGTAAGGGTAATGCCGATGAAGGGAGCGAGAGTAAATTAGTTTCACCTGAATAACTCTTTTTACAAGGGCCTGGGTCCTCCCTACAGCTATGATTGTATTATATTGTGTGTCCTGATGCTACAAAGTTATTTCTGAATATTTAAAAATAGTTAGATGGTATTCTATAAGTAATCAAAGTAACTTTTGAAGTATTTAAGACAGTTAGATATTTTTAAAGACCATGCAAGACGGTAGCGTGTAGTCCGCGGTTCCGTAACCTGCATGAGAAATATCGCAAGTACTTGTATTGAAATCACAATAAATTGCGCTTAATTGTCGGCCACTGGCCCAAAGATTTCAAATACTTACACTCCCTGTACAAGGAAGACAATGTGAATCTTACGCAAGGACAGAGTTTTATTTGTTTCGAATTAGTTTGAAAATGATCAAGTTCCTTTCATGCATACTGGTGCGAATATGGATAAAAAGAGAAATGTTATCAATTGTAATGTACCTAATAGGTTACTTGTTTCGTAATAGTTTGCTGCTAGGCTGAAGTTTAGAAGATGCCTAAAGTGGCAGTAAATTACAATATTGAATTTTACAAGGGAAATCGCAAGATACTATGCTATGCGAACGTTTGCATTCTATTATTATATAGATTCATAGTAGCTAAGGCAATAATATACTGCAAATTATAACTGCTTCGTTCAGTGATTATCGATCCAGAATAACTGGGATCTGAAAAAATGTATATATTGAGTACATTGAGCAATCAACAGCTGCTTAGATTATAGGGTTCACTGGGTGTTTTGATAAAAGGGTTGCCATAATATATGCGTCCTATATACAGCATAAAAATAGCACCATTCCTCTCATGCCACAGTTATCTTTTTATATGATGTATTACGTATACGAATACTTATTCGACATGTCGTAAGCTTGTCCATCATTAATTTTTACTACATATGAATAGAAATAAGGGTACACAAGTCGAAGGGCAGACCAAAAAGAGTGAGAATTCCTCACTGTATGTTGCGTGGGAAACTGAAAAAGATCGTGGGAGGCTGAAGCTGCAAACAACTTTCATTTGAGTCCTTTCATTCTCAACGTTTCCCCTGCATTCTCGATATAATCCGTTCCTTTCCTTACTTGATTTACATGTTGGCCAAAGTGTTTATCAATTCTTATTTTTAAGAAATTCTCAAGTTGTTACGCACTTCGAAAGCCAATCTTTCGAGTTAAAAAAGCTTCTCCTCATTTTAAACTTGCTATGTTGGGGGAAAAGAAAAATGATGGCCTAAATTTTTTATGGACCATCCTTTATAAAAAGTTTGCATACATGCATCATAAATGTTAATGCTATAAACGTAGCTTAAAAAGATGGATGCAAAAAAAACTCGTCCGCGATTTTTTTTAGTTTACCAGTATGCGTTTAGCTTCACTGCGTGCCAAACTTTGTGTTTTGTGTTATGCAAGTCAGAGAAATGTCTCAATCGAAGAAATATCATATTATTTCGAAGTCGAGGTGGAGAAATTTGAATGAAACGGTGGAAGACAGTTATTATTGTTATTATTACCAGAACATGTACACATACAAACGAGACGTAAAATATCTTGGTTGACTTTCTCCTCAGACGGCGGCATTCTTGTGGTGCGAGGCGAAAGCTTGCGTTCAATTCGAGCATGGTATATGTTAAGTCATAAAAATATCATTCACATCCATATCTTTCCGTGCATGAAAGAAAACTTAGAAACCGAACATGTCGGCAAGTTGGTATGTTACTGTGGAGTAATAAGGATGAACGGAAAAGGATCTCGGAACGAGCAAAATAGCTACTCCCTACGTGAGCGTTCTAGTCAGGATTGAATTTGATGAATCTTTATGGGATATTACTTTTGTAGGAGACCACGATGGGGTCCTAGTTTTTTTCTCTTTCGAGTTGCGAGCAAAAGCTTACATTTCAAAATTGAGAAGCGTGACAAATATTAAAACTGGTTGGAGAGTCGCAACCTGCAGCATCATTCAGCCTGACACCACACGAAACAGAATTACTAGTGTACCAGCAGCCAGAGAGCATTTGTTGTAAAGCTTGTATATTTGTTGCCTTCAATGAAAATCAGGTACGTTTAGCGAGAAACAACATAAACACAGACTTGAGAAACCACGCTAGGATTTGAAATATCAGGTAGCAAAAGTCGCAAATATCATCTTCACCATTGGTATCTCTTGATTTCATTCCTATGCGGCGGGTACGAGTCTCAAGAACAACGTCACAAGAAAATTCGTTTTTCATGCAGGATTCGGGAAAACGTGGTATACATATCTCTTACGTATAGGTACATGGGCATATAGACATTGTTATCGCATCTGCTTCTTTTCTTTCCACATCCGTTCCTTTTCCTGAGACTAGTTTTTGCTTCCATTATTTTCATTTTCCGTCATCATCGGCAACCCGATAAAAAAACAGAGAAAGGTAGGAGAGAACGGAAACGCTGACTTTTATCCTTGGCTTGAGTCTAGAGAGTACTCTAGATCCAGACACACAGAGACACACTCCAGGAAAGGGAAAATCAGTTGAATTCAAAGCTCAAGTTGAAAGAACGAGGAGCAAGACAATGGCTGAGTAATCGACATGATGAGAAATATCCTTTTTTCAGCAGAGAGAGACCAATTGGCTAAAATTTGTGTGTGTGTGTGTGTGTGTGTCTATTAAAGAGCGTACCTGATAGTAAAACTACTTGTATTACAAACGTAATATATTTTGTTATTTGTGCCTATTCGTGAAACGTATTTTACAACACCGACAACAGAGAAAATGTGTGTAGCATTTGTACATTTTGCTGAACAAATATAGCTATCACCTACGAATAAAATAAAAAACAATGGAGTAATCCGTTTCAATGCTTTTTACTACTTCCACCAAAAATACGGGCTGCTGAATGCCGTGTTGCTTTACTTGGATTTAAAAACTTATCTGCTGTTGAGATCACGGCTACGGGTTATTTATTTAAGGCATACTCTATCAATGGAAATTGCACCCGAGTGTTTGCAAAAGAACAGTATATGAATTCTAACCGTAGGTAAAGAACAAAGATTTGCTTTGTTTTGTTCCGCATAGCAAAGCCGACCAAGAGAAAGAAAAAACACCAAAAGCCATCTTGTAAGATTCTCAATTTGTGGGATCTCTAAAAGAAAGCTGTGTTGTATAAACAATATGGATGGGCGTGGGTTACCTTCAAGTGATCACATGATGGAGTACCTTTCTACGAGGAAAACCAAGTGCTACTCCACCTAACAAAAATGGCGTTTTGATGTTTGAAATGGTAAATAGACAACAGTTGGCGAGACCGGGAATCAAGAAAATGCAATAAAAATACTTCGATACAGAATAGCTTGAAAACGTCAGAGAAATACAAATTTTGCTGGTCTAAATGGTACATGTAACACATTTTCGATATGGACAGTCGAGATTGCTATACAATAATCCTGTAAATTGATTTACTTATTTACAAATAAAAAATGGAATCCATTCAAATTGATTTAAAATTCAAACCCTTCCTATCTCCTTGAAATCTATTCCATTTTTCTACATATCATTTTTTTTATTCTTAAAATAACGCTAAACATATTCCGTCAGGTCCGGCAAATCATCTAAAATGATGATGCCTGATGGTGATTTTATTTACATGCAAAAGTAAAGAGAAAAGCACATTAGGGTCCGTTTTGCTAACAGGCACAACAGCGTACGCTCACCATCTTGCCTTTTCTCCCTGAGGAATGCTGTACTCGATGAGCGAAAGAAAGGCAGAATTCCAAACAACACTTGCTTACAACTCGTTACATTGGCTGACTACATATTTCATGTTTACTCCTTGGTGATGCATTCATTTGTTCCTCAGACGGTTGCTCTATCTGCTTTGAATAATTATTGCTAGAAATAAAGCAAGCGCTGCTCATTCGCCTAAGAATACAAAGGACAAAGTAATTCCTTTCGGCCCCTTGTACTTTTAGTTTAAGGACTACACAAACACTGACCAATATCATAGACGCTTTTTTCTATACATCAGAGCCCTTTATGAATAGAAAAACAGCTTATCAGCAAAAACTCGTGTTCCTCTTGTATGAATACCGGAATTTTCTTCCCCATCATTTCTTCCCGAAATCATTTCTTTTCTATCTTTTCTTCCCAATCATTTCTCCTCGAAATCTTTTCTTCCCCATCTTTTGTTCCCAATCAATTTTTCCCATACCGTTTATTTTGAAGTCAGATTTTCCTCATAACTGTCGTTTATAATCCAA